>JAVIAB010000088.1:33949452-34056952 GCA_032433765.1 Megaustenia siamemsis | reverse complement strand
CTTATCCTATCATTCTTCTAACACACCGTGTCATATTGTTAACGCTAGGATGGAAATTATGCTGTAGAATGCCAGTTTTGCCTGTAGTATTATTTCCTTGTTGGATAATAGTGGTGAAATTGTCCAACGATTTGACAGGCTTTGTTGCATCTTGAGTCGACTATTTCTACTTGTGAATTTGTCACTAGACTTCCTAGATATTTAAATTCTTTCACCTGTTTGAACTGTCTGCCGTCTATCGTTATATATGTGGTTGAAAATTGAATAATTGACACCAGAATGTGCAATGATAGATACTCTTTTAAATATTTCTTCTCACATATAGCAAGCGACAAAAAAATGAAGCGCCAATTCAATAATTAATTCAGCTGTAAAATTATTTATTTTGCGCGCGCGCGTGCGTGTGTGTGCGCGCGCGCGCTGTCCTACATTTGAACCACGTCCACGAAACATCTAGTCTCAGAACGAGCATCAAGTTTTATGCTCAGGGTTTCTTCACCCATAATTGCTGGAATTTCTTCTAGGCTTACTACTAAAATACCACTTTGATTGTAAAGTAAATAGCCGTGTACACTTAACGGAGTAGCTGATTATGATTACGAAAAGTAACAGAAATGTGTTACTTGTGTTTATCACAGTAGTTTGTTGATGCTATTTTAGTAGTCTTGCTAATTTTGTCAGTGCTATATCATAAGTTAAGTGAACTTCTGCTTTTTTTCATTAAAGCTGATTATGAGAGGTTATATGTTTAATTAAAATATGATTATTTCATACAAGAGAGAGTCCACTCTCTAAATCTCTTGAAATATTTCTTGTCATAAACATTAAGGAACTAAACTATCAATGTCATAAACACTAAAGAAGCTACAAATATCATATTATTGTGCAGTATCACAAATCTGAATTGCTCCAGAAAATGTCAATCTCATTAAGTGGAATTAAATTTTCTCAGTACGTCATTATTCATAAATATATAACGTTTTTGGGGGTTAAAACTTGAAATGCCACTTTGAGATTACAACAAACAGCTGTGCCATATGAAGTTTGTGTAGTTTAGTAATAGAAGAATATACGTAAGAAGCTAAAGGGCCGAAACACTTGCGCGATGGGAGGTCAGCTTCTGATGATCAGATTGCCTCCTGCTGCGAAGCTTTGTACATAGAGTTTCCTTCCACTTGTGGGTGACAGATAATAGTATTGTTATTGTTCTGTTAATCTAAAGTGATATACCATTGGACGAGACCTTTAAGCGGGAACGCTGTCCGTGATAATAGAACTAAACATTCCATGATATCATTCGTCCATATATGATTATATACTTTTATTAACTACAAAGGCTTGACAATGATCCGTTTAGTGATGTTTACTACTGATTTATTGTTATTATTTATAAAATATTTTCCACTTGGGCTTCATCGTATTTGCCTTATTTATTTAACTGTGTGAACTATTCCTGGAAGTGCTTACAAATTCCTGGAATATCTGACATAAACAAAGAACGATGCATGTCAAAATGAGCGGTTCGAAAGAATCAAACACGTCAACGGACTACACCGCGGACTTCAACCAAATGTGGAACGTTATGTACAAGCTGCAGGCTGTTATGGAACCGGTAAGCATTGTTCGTTAATTTACACACATTTGTTTCCTCAGTAAATAATGAGGTTTACTTTTCTTCTTCTTTGTTAACTTCCATTCACAACAACCTTTGATTTATTAATCTCACCATCAGAGTTTATTTGATTTCATAATCTCACCTTATATATATATATCATATATTATGAGATCAATAGTAGACAGAAAATGAATTGAAGTCAACGGTCACAACATAAATAATTTGCGATATGCGGATGACACAGTCTAAAAGCAGAGACAGAGAATGAACTACAAGAAATGATGGACATAATATTAAAATAAAGCAACAAGAAAGGTCTCAGCCTGAATAGTAAGAAAACAGAAGTAATGGTTATATCGAAGAAACAATCACCACAATCATGCAGCATAAAAATAAATGAGACAAATCTGAAACTAGTGCAACGTTTCAAATACTTGGGCACAATAATAACATCAGATGGGAGATGCACCACAGTAATAAAAAGCAGAATAGCTCAGGTCAAAATAGCATTTCAGGAAATGAAAAATATCTTATGCAACAAATCTATGTCAATAAAATTGAGAAAGAGAATTCATCGGTGCTATATAGAACCAATTCTGACCTGTGGAAGCGAATCATGGACAGTAGACAAACAAATGAAAAGACGATTAGAGGCCACAGAGATGGGATTTCTCAGAAGAATGTTGAAAGTTCCCTGGACAGCTAAAAAGACCAACGAGGAAGTTCTCAAAGAGGCTAACACAAAAAGGGAGCTCTTAAAAAACATCATAAAGAAGCAATCAACATTTTTCGGGCACATCATGAGAAGAGGAAAGTTGGAATACTTGGTTACAACTGACAAAATAAAAGAAAAGAGAGATCGCGGACGACAAAGAGAGGAAATACTGGATAGCTTGGTGTCACGGCATGGAAAACAGTCAACAACAGAACTGATACGATGCACTGTAGATAGACGATTGTGGAAGGACATAATCACCTACGCCAACCGGTATGGCGCATGATGATGATGATGAATCTCACCCTCAGAGTTTAATTGATTTCATAATCTCACCCTCAGAGTTTATTTGATTTCGTAATCTTACCTTCAGAGTTTATTTGATTTCATAAACTCACACTCAAAGTTTATATTTAATGTCATAATCTCACACTCAGTATTTATATTTAATTTCATAAACTCGCCCTCAGAGTTTAATTTGATTTCGTAATCTTACCTCCAGAGTTTATTTGATTTCATAAACGCACACTCAGAGTTTATATTTAATGTCATAATCTCACCCTCTGAGTTTCTATTTAATTTCATAATCTTATGCGGACAGCTCCTTTGATTTCATAAACTGACTCTTACAGATCTTGTTATTTAATAACCATGCCCTCAACGTTCCTTTGATATCAAAATAACACCCTATAGCTGCTTTTACTTCCTTCATGCTCATTTGAACTTGTACTATCTCACCTTCAATTTTAGTTTAATTTTGCACTGTTGTGTCTTTTAACATGATCCAAAAATCCCATTTGTCTTGTTTGAATTGTGTTTAGTAGTCCTCTTTTCATTTTTAGTTGTTTTAAAACTTCATCGTTTGTTTTCTTTTCTTTCCATCTAATTAACCAGTTCTTCAATATATCCACATTTCAAAGACTTCAATTCTCTGTTCCGTTTTCTTGTCTAATGGCCACGTGTCTGCACCTTCTTCTTCTACCTTTTAGCTCCCAGTGGAGCATAGGTCTTCAACAAACACTTTCCAAGTCGTTCTGTTTTTTGCAATTCTTTTAAGATCATTCCATGTCTTCCCCATCATCTTCATCTCTGCTTCGATCTGTCTTCTCCAAGAATTCATTGGTCTTCTTCTTTGTCTTTTCCCCTGGGGATTCCAAAAAAGGGCCTGTTGTGTAATACTCTCAGTTGGCTTCCGTAGTGTGTGTCCTATCCATCGCCATCGTCTACGCTGTATCTCTTTATCCACTGGTATTTGACCGGTACATTTCCATAATTCCACGTTAGTGACTTTGTCCTGCCATTTCCATCCCTTTATTATGCGTAAGCATCCATTAATGAAAGTCTGTACCTTCGTGATTGTCAATTTTGTTATTCTCCATGTTTCACAGCCATATAATAGGACCGACTTAACATTTGAGTTGAACATTTTTATTTTTGTATTTAACCTAATTTCTTTGGATTTCCATATGTTTCCCAGTGCAGTGAAAGCTCCTCTTGCTTTTGATATCCTTATTTTGGTATCATTTTCTGTTCCTCCCTCTTTGTCTATATTACTGCCCAGATATATGTAAGATTGTACGTCTAGTAGAGGTATTTCTCCTAGTTTTATTTGGTTATTGCCAACTGTATTAATTCTCATAATGTTGGTCTTATCGCTGTTAATCTTTAGTCCTAGCTGTTGTGATCTCTCATCTAATATACTCATTTTATCCTGCATCTGTAGATGGCTGTGTGATAGGAGAGCTATGTCATCAGCAAAGTCTAAATCATCAAGTTGTGACCAGTGACCACTGGATTCCATTTCTGTTGTTTTGAGTTATTTTCATAATACAATCTATGTCCAGAAGATAGAGAAATGGGGACAGGAGGCATCCTTGCCTATCAAAATAACACCCCTATAGCTGCTTTTACTTCCTTCATGCTCATTTGAACTTGTACTATCTCATCTTCAATTTTAGTTTAATTTTGCACTGTTGTGTCTTTTAACATGATCCAAAAATCGCATTTGTCTTGTTTGAATTGTGTTTAGTAGTCCTCTTTTCATTTTTAGTTGTTTTAAAACTTCATCGTTTGTTTTCTTTTCTTTCCATCTAATTAACCAGTTCTTCAATATATCCACATTTCAAAGACTTCAATTCTCTGTTCCGTTTTCTTGTCTAATGGCCATGTGTCTGCACCATATGTGTTTGCATAGTTCTTTAAAATTAATTACCTCACATTACTAGTCTTGATTTCGTAATCCCGCCATCATAGCCCCTATTAATTCATAATTCCAGACTCACTGCTCCAACCTGCGTCTATTACTTCAACTCAACAACAGCCATTCTTTTCATTTAATAAACTCAATCACCGATCTCTATTTATTCCATCAAATTAATCACAGTCTCTCCCCCCCCCCCCCATTTATTCCGTAAACTTCAATCACAGCCCCCCCTCCTTTATTCCATCAATTTAATCACAGTAGTCCTCCCCCCACCCACTTATTCCATAACTTTAATTACAGTCTATCCCCCACCCCATTTACTCCATAAACTTTAATTACAGTTCCCACCCCCACTACTCCCCCCCTCCCCCATTTATTCTATAATAAACTTGAAGAAACCACCGATCGTTTAATGTTTTCTGTACTAGTGTGCACAGTGTCAAGCTGACTGAAGACTAATGACGCGTTGTAAGTAAAAGGTAAAGATTCCCTTCACGCCTTGCTAGGCTTTTGGAGAATATGGTGTTATTGACCATATTTTTCTATAACCACGGCACATTTTGGGTGATGTGGTCGGTATCAAGCCAGGCCGCCTTTGCTTCCCAGAAAAATCTCCGGTACCCATTTTTAGAGGCTGGGTGAACCCCAGAGCCACCGAGGCTTATACGTGTCTTAAACAGAACATTTTATCATGACTAGATAAAGCCCTTCCGTGTGTTACCGGGGCCTCATTATGTGGGAAGTAAATAATAGTGACACTGTGACCTTCCAGGCATGTCGTAAGAGGCGACTAGGGAGGTTGATCGATGGCTTGACAAGCTGTCATTGTAAAAAGTATTGTTATGGAAACAGCGCCATAGATTTTAGAACAGTAATCTCTGCAATATGTGCCATTTTGGCACGCAGCGTTTCTGTTTTTGAGATTGTGGTTCTTTCCTATGTGCCATCTTAGGCTCAAAAGGACACTAAATAGATAGATAGATAGATAGATAGATAGATAGATAGATAGATAGATAGATAGATAGATAGATAGATAGATAGATAGATAGATAGATAGATAGATAGATGGATGGATGGATGGATGGATAGATGGATAGATAGACGGACGGACGGACGGATAGACGGACGGACGGACGGACGGACGGACGGACGGACGGACGGACGGACGGACGGACGGACGGACGGACGGACGGACGGAAGGGCGGGCGGGCGGGCGGACGGGCTGACGGACGGACGGACGGATGTATTTGGGTCTGGGTGGGTGGGTAAGGTAGGTAGGTAGGTAGGTAGGTAGATAAAGCCAGATCTCACATCCCATCTCTCCTTAGTGAGCTTGCTGCTGTCAAGGAATCACATCGATATTTTTAGGACCAGCATTAATTTAATGTATCATGAAGGTGTAACAAAGAAAGATGTCAGAAGCTGGATAGCAAAAGCAGCAACGAATTAAACAAATAAACCTGGGCAAAATTCGAAATAAAAAAATACTGAGCAAGAAAACGGAACATAATAGTGAACTCAAACGTATTATCAACACCTACCTATGCATGTGAAAGCTGGAAAACATTTTTTTTTTAATAATTAAAAATAAAAATTTTTAAAGCGAACGCTTTTGAAGACAAATGCCTAAGAAGAATACTCTACATACAATAGAATGAATTCAAGACTAATATGGAGATAAGAGAAATGGCCATGTACCCAAAGATCTCATCTATAATAAAGGAAAGCTGAACATATCTCGAACAGGTGCTGAGAAGAGACAAGAGAAATGGCCATGTACCCAAAGATCTTATCTATAATAAAGGAAAGCTGAACATATGTCGAACAGGTGCTGAGAAGAGACAAGAGAAATGGCCATGTACCCAAAGATCTTATCTATAATAAAGGAAAGCTGAACATATGTCGAACAGGTGCTGAGAAGAGACAACAAGAGAATTCCAAAACAAGCTCTTCTATGGGAAACATCATGATACAGAAACAGAGGAAGACCTAAATAGACACTAAAAATAACACTTATAAGAGGAGCACAGTTGACGTGCATAGACTCATTATGTAAGATCGAACGTCTCTCCAATAATAGAGATGGGTGGAGAAAAACACAAGCCATGTACGACTTTGGAGAATATGGTGTTATTGACCATATTTTTCTATAACTACGGCACATTTTGGGTGATGTGGTCGGTATCAAGCCAGGCCGCCTTTACTTCCCAGAAAAATCTAATCAACCCAACATCTAATCAACCTTATTAAAAGTTTCTACGCCAACAGCAGCTGCAGGGTCAGAACAGCAGCAGGCTACACAGACCACTTCGAAGTTAGATCAGGTGTAAGACAGGGGTGCGTACTATCCCCCCTACTGTTTATTACATACATGGACCATATATGCCAGCTAGCCAACCCATCAGAGACAGAGGAGATCAACGAGCTTCTGTTTGCAGACGATCAGGCACTATTACATGAAACAATAGAAGACCTACAAGAACACTTAAACAAACTCAACATCTTAGGCACAAAATACAACATGAAAATCAACATCAACAAAACAGAAGTCATGAATGTCGCCAAAAATAAACAGAACATCAACATAACTATATAAGGCAGATAACTAAAACAAGTAGAGGAATTCAAATACCTAGGAAGTCTAATGAGAAACGATAATTCTCAAACAGCAGAGATAGAATCAAGATGCAACAAGGCTTGTCAAATCATCGGACAGTTATCACCACTTTTGTCCAACAAGGAAATAACTATGGAGGCAAAACGAGCACTCTATAATACAATCTTCATCCCAACATTGTGCTACCAATACCAGACCTGGACCCTAGATGCAAGAACAATAAGAAAAATAACCTCTACAGAGATGAAATGGGTTAGACGAATGACAGGAAACAGTCTGAGAGATAAGATCAGAAATGAAGAACTGAGAAAAAAGCTAGGAATAGCCCCAGCCATAGAATATATAAGGAAACAACAGATAAAATGGTTCGGCCACTTGACAAGGCAGAAAGAACAAAACACAACACAACGAGCCTTCAAGAAACGTTGTGAGAACACCAGACCCAAGGGTCGACCACGAAAAAGATGGATCGATGGAATATTAGAAGCACTAGGAAACATAACAGCAGCAAAGGCGAACAGAAGAGCAAAAGACCGCAAATTATATCTCACCTCGACGCTGAAAGGCAGATGAGGAAGGAAAGAAGAAGAAGAAGATATAAGACGTCTAACTGCGCGGGAAGGATCAAGAATAAAGAATCTAATGTGTGGTAACATTGATATAAATTAATAATAATAATTATATTGTTACATAGGAACAGAAAATGATGCCTTGCAGGTAAGCTCGGGAGAGTACCCCAAAGTAAAACAACTTCACTGCCTTGTGGGTGAGACTTTTTAGTCAAAGGCTAGCGGAGCCAACCGTAAACAAATCGACGGAAGGCAACAGAAAACCACCGTCGTAATTTCTTTGTACAATCATGAATCGCCACAAAAAGAGTTCTTAAATGTTAGGTAGAGTCAGTCTTAACATATGGGTGCGAATCATGGACAATAGGACAAAGGACAAGAAAATCACTGGAGTCTGTAGAAATGTGGTTTTTACAGAAGAATGTTGAGAATACCATAGACAGCTAAGAAGAGTAATGAAAATGTTGTGAAAGAGGCCAAAGCAAAAAGAGAGCTTATTTCCAATATTAGGAAGAATCAATCATAATTTTTTGGCCATGTAATGAAAAGAGAACAACTGGAATATATTGTAACAACTGGGAAATTTGAGGGACGAAGAGATAGAGGGAAGAAAAAAGAAAAGATACCAGACAGCTTAAAAGGATGGCTTGGCAGAAGGTCAACAACAGAAATGATAAATAACTGTCGGGATCGAAAGATGAGGAGAGAGATGATCACCTATACCAGCAGGCATGGTGCTTGATGATGATGATGATGACATAGAAACACCGGTGGTTACATTAGTGTAAATTAATCATGATTACATTGTTACACAGGGATAACAGTGGTAATAGTATTGCAATTATTAATGAATGTGACATTGTCACAGTGGAAAAAGCAGTCGCAAGCACGTTGTATAGATAGTTAAAAAGAAAAGTTATTTGAAACGAACAACAAAATTAATAGGTTTTTTTTTTAATGTTTCTAGAAATATACCAGACACAAGCGGCTTGTGAATGGGTAACTTGTGGTGCTTTAAACCAAGAAATAAGGGTTCAGATCGCAGCACGGTCAAGCGGCTTGTGAATGGGTAACTTGTGGTGCTTTAAACCAAGAAATAAGGGTTCAGATCGCAGCACGGTCAAGGGGTTTTAAAAAATATATATATCAGGAGGGGGAGAATATAACCCAAGACCTAACACTAGCTGCACTGGGCAAGCAGCCTATAATCCTCAGCCCTATAAGTTCCTCCCCACCCTCCCTGGCAGACCCTAATAATTGGGTAATGCAATAATGATCGTTTATCATTATTTGTTAACCAGACATGTAAACTTTATACGAAACACTCTGAAATCACGAAAGGGAGATAATCATGAAAATATAATTTGTGTTCAGAAAAAGTGGGACAAGAACTGGAAGCTACAGAAATGCGATTTTACAGGATAATAAGAAACCAATGGACAACAACGAAAACCCACAAAGATGTTCTTAAAGCAGAAGCCTAATGAGAGATGGAGGCTGATTACATGGAGCTGAAAGAGATAACCTGTGTTTTCTCCCCATCTCTCTTGTATTTTTCTTTCTAAAATGTAAACTTAAGGGAAATAAAAACAAAACCTGTAGAATGTTTAGCGCAATTATTTGCCTGTTAGGTGGTTGAGGTTCGACTGCTATTTACCTGGAATTTATTATTCCAACCGCTCATTCGACGTCCGAAATTGAGCAAATTTGTCCTTAAAAGTATGGGCTCCTGTCGCTGAGATGACCAGGTTTCGAGTGGTCTGGGAAAGTAAAGCGACACCGGCGTAATACCGACCATATTACCACCCCAAAAATCATGTCCCGAAGTTCTGTCAAATTTATGGTCACTAACACCATATTTGGAAAAAGACCAAGAGGAAGACCCAGAAGAAGATGGATAGATGCAGTGACAGAGACATGTAACAACAAAAGAAAATCACTAATTCAGACAATTCGAGCAGCACAAGAACGACAAATGATATAAACCACGACACCTTTTAGGTATCAGTGAAAAGAGAAAAGAAGAAAGAAGAACACCATATTCCCTATAGGCCACTTGGCGTGACGTAGGCATTTTACTTTTCTCTTTTTTATTTATTCTTTTAAGATATTAGTGGAAGTAGCAGAAGCTTAAGGTTTTTCGTAATTTAACTTCTCGGACACTGTTAACCGCTTCGTCAATAGAATATAAAATAGCAGATCTCATGAACAATAATTGGATGTTGTGTTAGATTATCATTTTATTTTGATTCACTGTATACAAGTTTAAACTTGTTGACCTCAAGTCATGTATTATTTCAGAGGCAATATCTCTAACGAAACCATGCAGGCTTTCATGAGTTGAAGAGTATGTCGAAGTTAGACGGATGAACTCATTAACAATAATTAAATTAATCAAGATTCGGTTGAATTGAGAATTATCTATGAAATATAGATATAAATGTTTGTATGGAGATTATTTTGATAAATCTTTGAAATTTGAGACATAATGTGAGACGTATGGCATTGCCATAGCGCTGACTTTTAATGTGCGTTGGGATTGTCAAGTGGAAGTTTCTCATACTGTGAGACATAAGTGAGCGTTTTAATTATTCATCCTGTGCCAGGAGGAGATATTTTAATTATGCTGAAACTGCAATAATGATGGGTGAAAACCTGAAATGTTGGCTAGTTTAGAGTCAACTACAATAATGATGGGTGAAAACCTGAAATGTTGGCTAGTTTAGAGTCAACTACAATAATGATGGGTAAAAACCTGAAATGTTGGCTAGTTTAGAGTCAACTACAATAATGATGGCTGAAAACCTGAAATGTTGGCTAGTTTAGAGTAAACTACAATAATGATGGGTGAAAACCTGAAATGTTGGCTAGTTTAGAGTCAACTACAATAATGATGGCTGAAAACCTGAAATGTTGGCTAGTTTAGAGTCAACTGCGGCAGCTCTTGTAGCGTTCAAACTTACCTGGAAAGATCAGGTAATCACTTTTGGCTCTAAAACCAGATTTTGCACACCCCTGTTGTAACATTTTAAAAAATATGGCTTGCAGTACATCTTTACGTGCAGTACATCTTTATATCTTTACATGAAGTGCATCTTTATATCTTTACATGCAGTGCATATTTATATCTTTACATGCAGGATATCTTTACATGCAGTACATCTTTATATCTTTACATGCTGTGCATATTTATATCTTTACATGCAGTACATCTTTATATCTTTACATGCAGTGCATATTTATATCTTTACATGCAGTATATCTTTATACCTTTACATGCAGTACATCTTTATATCTTTACACGCAGTGCATATTTATATCTTTACATACAGTGCATATTTCTATCTTTACATACAGTGCATATTTATATCTTTGCATGCAGTACATCTTTATATTTTTATATGCAGTACATCTTTATATTTTTACATGCAGTATATCTTTATATCTTTACATGCAGTGCATATTTCTATCTTTACATGCAGTGTATATTTATATCTTTACATGCAGTGCATCTTTATATCTTTACATGCAGTATATCTTTATATCTTTACATGCAGTGCATCTTTATATTTTTACATACAGTGCATCTTTATAACGTTGCATGCAGTACATCTTTATATCTTTACATGCAGTACATCTTTATATTTTTATATGTAGTGCATATTTATAGCTTTACATGCAGTGCATCTTTATATCTTTACATGCAGTGCATCTTTATATCTTTACATGCAGTATATCTTTACAAGAAAAACAACCAGAGCAATGATTAAAGGGGTAAAGGGCGGATCTAAAAGTCTATATAAAAGAATATATAAAATATCAAACATTAAGATGATGTCATTGACATGAACACTCGGTCTTCCCTGTAAAGCGACAGACACGAGTTGCAAGAGCTACTGAGTTAAGTGCTCTGTGCATACCGTGAGCTGTGTGTTTCATCCGTTTTAATCATGTCTCGATGTTCCAATTATTTACGTTGAATGATGATATCGTATGACAGGGAACAGTTGGCTGTGTTCACTTTCTGTGCGGTTTCGCCTTATGTCTTTTGACGTGTGCTGAGACTGCTATGATTGGGACTACAGCTTCATTTCTTTGTTTGGGAGATGAGATAGTAATTCGAATGATTCCATTGGCATGGGCGGTTGAGCAATTCACCATCATCTTTGAGTGCCGTCTCCGCATCGAAGGTTGGGTACTAATGAGCGCCATTCCACTCTGTCTCTTGCTTTGATGGTGCAGATTGCCATAGGTTGACTTGTCCATCTTTTGATGTTACTCGTCCATGTTAGTCTTGGTCTGCCTCTGCCTCTTTTACCTTGTATTTTCCCTTCTAATATTACTTTTATTAGACTGTTGTGTCTTTTAACATGACCAAAAAATTTCATTTGTCTTGCTCTAATTGTGTTTAGCAGTTCTTTCTTCATTTTTAGTTGTTTTAAAACTTCCTCGTTTGTTTTCTTTTCTTTCCATCCAATTCTACCTATTCTTCTATAAATCCACATTTCAAAGGCTTCAATTTTATGTTCTGTTTTCTGGTCTAAAGACCATGTTTCTGCAATTATGGATTTTAATTCGCTTATAGTGATACCGGGGCCTTCCATAACCAAATACACGAGAAACAGTAAAAACGTTTATAAGATTGTTAGTGCCTCTGTGTCAGACATCGGTGTATCCATGACACGAATTGTGCGTTATTGTTTTTGTTGTTCTTTCGATTTCACTAGGACAGGCACAGATAACTCATCATGTGACACCGAAACCGTTCCACGCCACCCAACCTGGGAGTGCTCAAAGCTCCCCCATTCGCAGTCAGCATGCACGTGCTGGTTCCAACCGCCCTCGAATGTGGGCTCGCTGGCTCCGTCTTTTCGCGAGACAGCACCTCTAGTCGATAGCCCTTTACGAATATCATCACTATCATCATTTATGTGAAGAGGGCATCTATTTTTAAAATGATCCTCTAGATGATAATGATGATTAGCGCTGGCATTCTTGCCGGCCTCTTTCCAGGCATCGAGAGTACAGGTTGTCACGTGTCTAGCTGTGTAGCAGCAGACGAGTGGTCACGTTGTGAGTAGCCCCGCGCACGTGAGACAGACCGTTACAACATAATCCCTAAATGAAAGGGACTTAAGCCGCTGTACAATTTTAACAAATTATCTCCTTAATACGTTGTAAATACAACTTTATTACCAATTTACACATTTTAACGTTATTTTAATTCTTCTACTGTGCTCCTTTGTGAATGTGCATATTTTTATTTGTTTAAAATTGTTATAGAATCTGAGAGGGTATATATATATTATGGCGGTGAGAAATATAATTTTGTTGAATATTTATGTGTCATGAAAGTGTAAATAAAAGAGAAGGTTTTTACCTTTCAACGCCAGTCGGGTTTTTTACCTGGTCTGCAAGGCCAGATCTTTCTGCAGAGTTTGGAATTTGGATTATATTCGTTTCAGGAAAGCATCGCGCATTCCCAGTCCTGTAGTTAAATACTTCGCAATTGTTTAATGAAATCGCCTCGTTTTTTACCAAATTGTGGTTGAAACCAATAAATTAATGTGTTGAATTATTCATTGAAATCAGCTCGTAAGTTGTTCAAACATTGAATTATTGTGGATGTATTGTTTGTTGAGAAGTAGATGATAATAGTTGAAATCGAAGAGCAATAATTTTAGCATGTTTGTGGATCATAATTTGTGCAGTTTAGGAATGTGTTTATTCCAAGTCATTAATTTGCTAATAGTTGTCTTGTTCCTTAAACATGACTTTGAATGTTTTGATATATATATATATATATATATATATATATATATATATATTTTTTTTTTTTTTTTTTTTGGCCAATTCTTGAATCAGAACGTGGTAAATTCATTTTGTGTTTTATTTTAAATAAATAATTTAACGTTTGTAGTTCTGTGAAGGTTTTTTTTTCTTCTCTTAGCGCTTAAATATTTGTTTTTAAATCTTGTTACAATTGTTTCTTTGCAGTAGAAAGTATTAACAGCTTTTTTTATGTACTTGTTCAGCTGAAGAAGTGCTGATCTGTCCTTGAGGACTTACTTCTCATTTTAGAAAGGGGATTAGTAAAAGAATTATTAAGATTGAAGGATTACTGAGATTCTGAAGAAAAAGACATTTTGTTTAATTTAAGACATAGAATTGTGCTTTTACAGAAAATTGGAATGTTATGTCAATAGAGATGAGCACAATAAATGCATATTGAAACATTAAGACAGAAGATAACATGATTAAATGCAATATAATACAACATTATGTTTTAATGCACAGATTATTGATATAGAAAGAGTCAAACTAAAATTGTGAAAGTCATATAAAATGGGAAAAGAAAGAAGAAGATAAGGAAATGTAACATTGTAGGAAATTATGCACACAACCTCTCAAACGGCGAATCTTTCAATATCTAGTGTTTGCCTATCTATCTATCTATCTATCCATCCATCCATCCATCCATCCATCCATCCATCCATCCATCCATCCATCCATCCATCCATCCATCCATCCATCCATCCATCCATCCATCCATCCATCCATCCATCCATCCATCCATCCATCCATCCATCCATCCATCCATCCATCCATCCATCCATCTATCTATCCATCCGTCTATCTATCTATATGTCTGTCTCTCTGTCTGTCTGCCTGCCTGCCTGCCTGCCTGCCTGCCTGCCTGCCTGTCTATCTAAAATATATGGTTCTGTTTCCATAACAAAGCTTTTTACAATGACAGCTTGCCAAGCCATTGTTCAACCTCCTAAGTCGCCTTTTACGACATGCCTGGAAGGTCACAGTGTCACTATTCTTTACTTCCCACATAATGAGGCCCCGGCAACACACGCTTTGCCTATAGATCAAGATATATAGTTTGTTCTATTTACTGATACAGGATTATTTCCATCGCCTACTTTACTGCAGCCACGATGAATTAATGCAAACTAATAGTATAGAGGAGGAAAAGGCGGTGGAAGACTAAAGTAACTGCTAACATCAATGATACTGTGAAAGCAACGTTGTGCAGTGTGTACAGCCAGGACAATAGAGACTTGAATACAATCAGGACTAGAGAGACTTGAATACAATCAGGACTAGAGAGACTTGAATACAATCAGGACTAGAGAGACTTGAATACAATCAGGACTAGAGAGACTTGAATACAATCAGGACTAGAGAGACTTGAATACAATCAGGACTAGAGAGACTTGAATACAATGAGGGCTAGAGAGACTTGAATACAATCAAGACCTGAATACAATGAGGACTAGAGAGACTTCAATACAATGAGGACTAGAGAGACTTCAATACAATGAGGACTAGAGAGACTTCAATACAATGAGGACTAGAGAGACTTCAATACAATGAGGACTAGAGAGACTTCAATACAATGAGGGCTAGAGAGACTTCAATACAATGAGGGCTAGAGAGACTTCAATACAATGAGGACTAGAGAGACTTCAATACAATGAGGACTAGAGAGACTTGAATACAATGAGGACTAGAGAGACTTCAATACAATGAGGACTAGAGAGACTTGAATACAATGAGGACTAGAGAGACTTCAATACAATGAGGGCTAGAGAGACTTCAATACAATGAGGACTAGAGAGACTTGAATACAATGAGGACTAGAGAGACTTGAATACAATGAGGACTAGAGAGACTTGAATACAATGAGGACTAGAGAGACTTGAATACAATGAGGACTAGAGAGACTTGAATACAATGAGGATCTAGAGAGACTTCAATGCAGTGAGGACTAGAGAGACTTCAATACAATGAGTCTCTAGAGAGACTTCAATACAATGAGTCTCTAGAGAGACTTCAATACAATGAGGACTAGATAAACTTCAATACAATGAGTCTCTAGAGAGACTTCAATACAATGAGGACTAGAGAGACTTCAATACAATGAGGACTAGAGAGACTTGAATACAATGAGGACTAGAGAGACTTCAATACAATGAGGACTAGAGAGACTTGAATACAATGAGGACTAGAGAGACTTCAATACAATGAGGACTAGAGAGACTTCAATACAATGAGGACTAGAGAGACTTGAATACAATGAGGGCTAGAGAGACTTGAATACAATGAGTCTCTAGAGAGACTTCAATACAATGAGGACTAGAGAGACTTCAATACAATGAGGACTAGAGAGACTTGAATACAATGAGTCTCTAGAGAGACTTCAATACAATGAGGACTAGAGAGACTTCAATACAATGAGGACTAGATAAACTTGAATACAATGAGTCTCTAGAGAGACTTCAATACAGTGAGGACTAGAGAGACTTCAATACAATGAGGACTAGAGAGACTTCAATACAATGAGGACTAGAGAGACTTCAATACAATGAGTCTCTAGAGAGACTTCAATACAATGAGGACTAGAGAGACTTCAATACAATGAGGACTAGAGACACTTCAATACAATGAGGACTAGAGAGACTTCAATACAATGAGTCTCTAAAGAGACTTCAATACAATGAGTCTCTAGAGAGACTTCAATACAATGAGGACTAGAGAGACTTCAATACAATGAGTCTCTAGAGAGACTTCAATACAATGAGGACTAGAGAGACTTCAATGCAATGAGGACTAGAGAGACTTCAATACAATGAGTCTCTAGTGAGACTTCAATACAATGAGGACTAGAGAGACTTCAATACAATGAGGACTAGATAAACTTGAATACAATGAGGACTAGAGAGACTTCAATACAATGAGGACTAGAGAGACTTGAATACAATGAGGACTAGAGAGACTTGAATACAATGAGGACTAGATAAGCTTGAATACAATGAGGACTAGAGAGACTTCAATACAATGAGGACTAAATAAGCTTGAATACAATGAGGACTAGAGAGACTTGAATACATGGAGGACTAGATAAGCTTGAATACAATGAGGACTAGAGAGACTTCAATACAATGAGGACTAGATAAACTTGAATACAATGAGGACAAGAGAGACTTCAATACAATGAGGACTAGAGAGACTTGAATACAATGAGGACTAGAGAGACTTCAATACAATGAGGACTAGATAAGCTTGAATACAATGAGGACTAGAGAGACTTCAATACAATGAGACTAGATAAGCTTGAATACAATGAGGACTAGAGAGACTTCAATACAATGAGGACTAGAGAGACTTGAATACAATGAGGACTAGAGAGACTTGAATACAATGAGGACTAGAGAGACTTCAATACAATGAGGACTAGAGAGACTTCAATACAATGAGGACTAGAGAGACTTCAATACAATGAGGACTAGATAAACTTGAATACAATGAGGACTAGAGAGACTTCAATACAATGAGGACTAGAGAGACTTTAATACAATGAGGACTAGAGAGACTTCAATACAATGAGGACTAGATAAACTTGAATACAATGAGGACTAGAGAGACTTCAATACAATGAGGACTAGATAAACTTGAATACAATGAGTCTCTAGAGAGACTTCAATACAATGAGGACTAGATAAACTTGAATACAATGAGGACTAGAGAGACTTCAATACAATGAGGACTAGAGAGACTTCAATACAATGAGGACTAGAGAGACTTGAATACAATGAGGACTAGAGAGACTTGAATACAATGAGGACTAGAGAGACTTCAATACAATGAGGACTAGAGAGACTTCAATACAATGAGGACTAGAGAGACTTCAATACAATGAGGACTAGATAAACTTGAATACAATGAGGACTAGAGAGACTTCAATACAATGAGGACTAGATGAACTTGAATACAATGAGGACTAGAGAGACTTCAATACAATGAGGACTAGATAAACTTGAATACAATGAGGACTTGATAAACTTGAATACAATGAGGACTAGAGAGACTTCAATACAATGAGGACTACATAAACTTGAATACAATGAGGACTAGAGAGACTTGAATACAATCAAGACCTCAATACAATGAAGACTAGTAAAAGTAAAGTACCCCCGTCACGCCAAGTGGCGTATAGGGAAATATGGTGTTAGTGACCCTATATTTTACAGACCTTCAGCACATTATTTTTGGGGTAATGTGGTCAGTATTACGCCCGTGCTGCTTTACTTTCCCAGAAAAAAATCCGGTAGCCATTTAAGGCTGGGTGAACCCGGAAGCCGCTTGTTGGGATCGAACCCTACCCCTTGTCCGTGGTGGTCCAGTTCACTAACCACTGAGCTATCGCGGCTCCCAATGAGAACTAGAGAGACTTGAATACAATCAAGACCTGAATACAATGAGGACTAGAGAGACTTGAATACAATCAAAACTTGAATACAATCAAGACTGGAATACAATGAGAACTATTGAGACTTGAATACAATCAAGACTTGAATACAATCAAGGCTTGAATACAATCAAGATTTGAATAAAATGAGGACTATTGAGACTTGAATACAATCAAGACCTGAATACAATGAGGACTAGAGAGACTTGAATACAATCAAGACCTGAATACAATGAGGACTATTGAGACTTGAATACAATCAAGACTTGAATACAATCAAGACTTGAATACAATCAAGACTTGAATACAATTAGAACTATTGAGACTTGAATACAATCAAGACTTGAATACAATCAGGATAGATAAACTTGAATACAATCCGGACTAGAGAGAATTGAATACAATGAGGACTATTGAGACTTGAATACAATCAGGAAAGATAAACTTGAATACAATCCGGACTAGAGAGACTTGAATACAATCAGAACTAGTGGGACTTGAATACAAGCAGGACTAGGGAGCATTGAATACAATCGGGACTAGAGGGATTTGAATACAATCAGGACTTGAATACAATAAACTTAAGACTAATGACTTTACT
Source organism: Megaustenia siamemsis (assembly GCA_032433765.1). NCBI lineage: Eukaryota > Metazoa > Mollusca > Gastropoda > Stylommatophora > Ariophantidae > Megaustenia > Megaustenia siamemsis. Next base: position 34,038,371 of record JAVIAB010000088.1, on the reverse strand, counting down.
TCTAGCAGCACTAAAGATTGCTGGCGGTTCATGTGGATATTGCTTAGATCTTCAAATAGTATATGTGAATGGCTAGAAAGTGTTTATACAGGGTGTTTATAAAGTCTCACTACACTTGGTATCTAGGTCAATTTGAAAAAAAAAATGTTTATGACGTCATCACAATATGTGCTCCCACTGTCAATGAAATTTGTTGAATAAGTTTATTGCTACTGGAAATGTGGAAGATGCTCCACGATCTGTTAGGCCTGCTGTGAATGATGAAATATGTTTAGATATCCAAGACAGAATCCTTAAAAGTCCAGACAAGTCATTAAGAAAACTGTCGCAACAAGTGAACTTACCATTGAGCACATATTGTGATGACGTCATAAACATTTTTTTCAAATTGACCTAGATACCAAGTGTAGTGAGACTTTATAAACACCCTATAGTTCTGAACCTGTCGTTTCCCGGTAGAGAATACTGATTGCTGTTGTTAGAATTATTTTAACAACACTTAATGTGAGATATCTTTTCTTTAAAGCAAAGAAGGATTGAAATTTCTTTGGAGTTTATTATTCATCATCTTCTAACTCTTCCCTTCCGTAATAATATTTTTTTTCAGCTGAGAGATGAGATATCGTTTGCAGTCTGTAGTTCTTGTGTTGGTTTCTTCCGTAGTTTTTTGTCCTAGTGCTCCTAATTTTTCATAATTTTATCTGCTTCGTGGTCAGCCATTTGCTACAATCTTCTCTAAGTGTTTACTTATGCATGTATTATCACGTGGCCAAACCATTTTATATGTTCCCTCTTTGATGTAGTGTTTTCAATTGGGTATTTGACTCTCTATTTCTGACGTTCACTCGATGGCTGCTCAAGTATGAATTGTCCACTTTGCCCACAAACAGGACGTTAAGTTGATACGCTGTGTTGTGATTTATTTGCGCCGTTCGGTCCAACATATCCGACTTCACCACTGTATTTTAGCCCGGGTTGCCTTCCCTCTTCAATCCCTACTCGCTTAGTCAGACTGGATAATAGTCTTGTTTTCAGGAGCACCCCTGGGAAGTGAAGCAGGGTCTTGATCAGCTGTTGTTCGCCAATCGTGACGTATGAAGTCGCGCTGTGGGTCACTGACCGCACTAATCTCGGTTGTTGGACGTGAGTCTTGACACACCCCACTCTACCCTCTCTCCAGTTGCGGGTACGATTCCAAGGTTTACTTTTTGTTCACCCTTAATTCTTCATATCTCGCAGTCTGCTTCTCGGCATGCCTCAAACACATTTAATTGCAATGCTAATTATTGTCCTTGATTGTTCTTGAGTCTAGAACTCAGAACTTTATCCACAAATACAAATTCATGAATTTTTCTTTCACAAACAACTTCTGGAGTAACCGAGAACGCGAATTATTCACGATTTTTGTGAGTGGACAACTTAAAATTATTACTAAATGCTAAAAAAAACATTCCAAATCTGTCATTAATAAACTGTTTTATTTATTCCTTTCTAATCTTCTTGATTAGAACATTTTGAAAACTCATTTTCCATGATTAGAATATGCTGAAAATTCATTGAAACCACAGTGTCTATCAAACATGTTTATAAAGATACATAATTAAGCCACTTTCCCTGGTTTCATGTGTTTTGAGTTAGTTGGGCCACTTTTATGAACATAAAAAAAAATCTTCTGTAAACACCTTCCTACGTGTTTTTTATTAACATAATCACCACGGCATATGCGCTGCTGTTAACAACTTCCTCACTTAATTAATATAATTAACAACTTAAATAATACCCCGTTAATCACATTAGCCGCTCTTTAACGTTGCTTTAGCACAAGACTCCGACATATTTAGCTTCTGAAAAGGATTTTCGATGTAATTACAATGTAGTACGTTGTATAATGTAATTACTATGTAGTAAGTTGTAAAATGTAATTACAATGTAGTAAGTTGTATAATGTAATTACTATGTAGTAAGTTGTAAAATGTAATTACAATGTAGTACGTTGTTTAATGTAATTACTATGTAGTAAGTTGCAAAATGTAATTACAATGTAGTAAGTTGTATAATGTAATTACAATGTAGTAAGTTGTAAAATGTAATTACAATGTAGTAAGTTGTATAATGTAATTACAATGTAGTACGTTGTATAATGTAATTACTATGTAGTAAGTTGTATAATGTAATTACTATGTAGTAAGTTGTATAATGTAATTACTATGTCGTAAGTTATATAATGCATGTCGTAAGAGGCGACTAAGGAGGTTGATCGATGGCTTGACAAGCTGTCATTGTAAAAAGCATTGTTATGGAAACAGAACCATAGATTTTATAAGCAGTGATCTATGCAATATGTGCCATTTTTGCACGCAAGGTTTCTGTTTTTGAGATTGTGGTTCTGCCCTATGTGCCGTCTTCGGCTCGAAAGGACAATAGACAGAAGTTGTATAATGTAATTACTATGTAGTAAGTTGTATAATATGGGAGCCGCGATAGCTCAGTGGTTAGTGAACTGGACTACAAAGGACAAAGGGTAGGGTTCGATCCCAACCGGCGACTTCCGGGTTCACTCAGCCTTAAATGGATACCGGATTTGTTGTGGGAAAATAAAGCGGCGATGGCGTAATACCGACCACATTACCCCAAAAATCATGTACTGAAGGTCTGTAAAATTTATGGTCACTAACACCATATTCCCTATACGCCACTTGGCGTGACGGGGGCTCTTTACATTTTTTAAAAGTTGTATAATGTAATTATAGTGTAGTAAAATGACTTCGTCTTTTCTATCGGGAAGGTACATGTCTCTTAGTAGTTTTAATTTTGCTGCCTTGTTGGTGTTGTGCCACACGTTCCTCGTAACATTGAATTTCTATTTTGTTATTACCAGTCCTCTTTTGATCTCTGTTTGCCAGTCTCCATTGTTAGTTATTAGTGACCTAGTAAAAAAAAAAAAGTAAAGTACCCCCGTCACACCAAGTGGCGTATAGGGAAATATGGTGTTAGTGACCCTATATTTTACAGACCTTCAGCACATGATTTTTGGGGTAATGTGGTCAGTATTACGCCCGTGCTGCTTTACTTTCCCAGAAAAAAATCCGGTACCCATTTAAGGCTGGGTGAACCCGGAAGCCGTCGGTTGGGATCGAACCCTACCCCTTGTCCTTTGTAGTCCAGTTCACTAACCACTGAGCTATCGCGGCTCCCTATTAGTGACCTAAGATAATCATAGTTGATTACAGTTTTAAGCTCTTCGTTGTCCGTAATGATTTCGGGATGGCTTTTTCGTTGGTAATGAACATTATCTTAGTTTTCTTTATATATTTAGTTTGAAGTTTTGCTCTTCATTGTACTTATTTAACTAACTCATCTGTATCTTTGAATCCCTTCGAACTGTATGAAAGAGGGACCGTGCCATTAGCGTCCTGGTTTGATGTTGCTATTTTTTGTGAAATTGTTCCACGTCACAAAGTTCCAATAATTTCTCATGAAGTTCTCAGCGTGGATGTTACAAAAGTATCGGGAGAAGATGCACCCCTACCTCACCTCGTTTTTTACTTCAAACAAATTTGACTTTTCACCCGGTATCCTGACTCCTGTTGTTCGCGATATTGTAATTTGATCAGTTTTATTATGCGTGTTGTAAAAGCCCATGTCTTTCATGCTGTCTCATATATGCTTTTGAACTGTACAGAGTCAATGAGCCTGCTGTTATCAAAGAACTACGTGTGCAGTTCTACGTTGTATTCTCTACACTTCTCTAAGATGTCTCCCATGTTAAATAAATGGTCGCGGGTATCTTTATTATGTCTGAAACCTGCCTGAACTACTTGAAGTTCTTGTTCTGATTTCCGTTTGATCATCTTCATGATCATCTGTAAGAGTATTTTTATTAGCATGGCTTACTGGAACAACCGTTCAGTAATTGGTTCACAACTTGATTTCCTTTATTTTGAACGGGGATGTACACAGGTCTTTCCTGACCTATGGCCGGGCGGCTGTAATTTCTTGTACTTTACAAAATATAGCTTGTTTATGATCATTGTGTGTAAATATATTACAGATATAGCCCAGCTATTTATAATTATTATATGATTGTTACTTCTACTGGAAACAAATATAGAACTTCATTGAAAGAGTAAATATGGTTCAATGTTGTATTTGTAATCTTAAATAATGAATAAAGCGTTGATGAACTAAAAAACTCACAAAAGTGTCTTGCTATCGGAAAGACATATGTCCTTAGCAAAATTAAAATTACTAAAGACATGTATTTTCCCGATAGCAGCATACTGTTGTGGATCGTGGATAATCTCGCACATAGCCAGGAAGAAAACTAAATCCATTAATCCAAAACAAAATGCTACAGAAATATCCTTACGATACATTGGATAATAAAAACGAACAATGAAGACGTATTCAAATATTAAAACATAAAAACGAACAATGAAGACGTATTCAAATATTAAAACATAAAAACGAACTCGCTTATGGACACCATTCTACAGAGCAAATTAAAATACTATGGTCACGTGAAACGACACAGCGGGCTGGAAAGAACTAATTTGAAGGCATTGTTCCTGTGCGACACATCAGGGGCAGACCAAGAAGATAGTGTTTTCAAGACATCAAGGAGACCTTGAACATGACAAGAGAAGAAATGGGAGATCTGGCTAGAAACAGTGTTTCTTTCAGACGGGGTGAATGCAACCTTCTGTAGGAGATGTGACTAGAGACAGATATCATTTACTATGTGTTGCGATGAATGCACTGTTCTGCAATACGGCACTAGTGTAACGATATTTTTTTTTCGACTTCTACTGCAGAAAAGTAGCTTTAGTAATTAATATTTGTAATGTTTGTAAACTTTTTTAAAAAGTTCTATTGTTGATTGTTATCATCATGTTTTAGATGAGTCGATGCTTTAAAAGTCATTTTTTGGCGATTTGCAGTTTAGAAAAAAAAGCACCAGTATTAAAGTTGTTAGTTATTTCAATGTGTTGTTTACACAGTAAACAGATAGTTGCAATATTGTTATTGTCAATTTGGTAATTATCATTTTAAACAAACTTGCACATTGTGAAGTAAGAGTTAGTTAATCAAATAATTACAACCATAAATAAAAGAAACGTTAAATTATATTATGGTTCATCATCATTGATTGCCGTCTCCGCATAGAAGATTGGCTACCATGGAGCGCCATTCGGCTCAGTCTCCTGCTTTGATGGTACAGGTTATCATAGGCTGACTTGTCCATCGTTTGATGTTACTAGTCCACGTTAGTCTTGGTCTGCCTCTGCTACCTTATATTTTCCCTTCAAAGATTACTTTTAGTAGGCTGTTGTGTCTTTTAAAATGCCCAAAAATATCATTTGTCTTGTTTGAATTGTATTTAGTACTTCGCTTTTCATTTTTATTTGTTTTAAGATTTCATCGTTTGTTTTCTTTTCTTTCCATCCAATTCTACCTACTCTTCTATATATCCACATTTCAAAGGCTTCAATTTTTTGTTCTGTTTTCTTGTCTAATGTCCGTGTGTCTGCACCATACAGGAATGTTGAGAAGATATAACATTTTGCTATTCTTAGTTTTAGCACTGTTATTTGTTTTGATGTTAGTATTTTTTTTTCATGGCATTACAATTCCTTTTTTGCCATTCCTATTCCTTTGTTTATTTCAGTTTTACATTTTCCATCACTGGTTATAGTATATCCAAGGTAGTTGTAGCTCTAGACTGTCTCCAGGTCTATTCCTTCAATTTTGATGTCCACTTGCAGGTTTTGAGTATTTTCTTTGCTTATGATCATAATTTTAGTCTTTTTAATATTCATATCTAATCCATTTATTTTTGTTTGTCATGTTTATCTCACTGAGTAATTGTAGAACTTTTGGATTTTCTGCTAGTAACACAGTATCATCAATCTCTAATACAATATCTTAGTCTATTAATTTCTTTCCATTAATATATTATGGTTACAGTAAAGTTAATATTTTAAAATTAACTATTGTTAATTGCTATATGATTGAATGAATCTGAGTGAAAAGATATAGCTCTGTGTCTTTACAGTTTTTGCATTGTTATATACATTCATTTAGCATTATTGGTAGTAGAGCCTACTCGCCATATTCCATGTCTCTGTGGCAGAGTAGTTGGCGTACTCGCTTCTTGATCAGAAAACCCTCGGTTCAATCCCCAGCAGTAGCGGATATTTTTTTTCTGATCGACAAGTCTCCGGGATTCACCCAGTCTGTAAACATGAGTACCCGAAACATTTATGGATAGTAAAGGCGGCCTGGCGTGGTACAGAACACATCACCCACAAATGGGCAGTGGTCATTGACAAATATAATCACCAGCACCATTTTCTCCATACGTCTAACTAAACGTTGGAGGGAATCTTTGCTTTACTTTAAACACCCCCCCCACCCCACAGATTAAGGACGTTAGGAGATTGTCCTTCTCTATTCTCACTACGACTCAGTAGATTCGCTTGTAACCATTTACTTGATTTCATTACGCTCCAAGTTAAAAAAAAAGGTAGCACTAAATATGTAACAGAAAACGGAAAGTATTAACAAATGGCACTAAGTAGCCATGGGCTGCTGTTAGTTTATGTAGCTGGTTGGTTCTATACACATACACTTTGTTTACAGTGAGCACATCCCACTGGTCATAAATCCTGAATTCTTATAGTCTGTCTGTCTGTCTCTCTGCCTGCCTGCCTCTCTGTCTGTCCGTTCGTCCGCCTGCCTGCCTGCCTGCCTGCCTGCCTGCCTGCTTGTCGTCCCTCCGTCCTCTCGCCCTCCCGCCCGTCTATATTTCTGCTTATCTGACTCTCAGTCTGTCTGTCTGTCTGCCTATCTGTCTGTCTATCTGCCTGCCTGCCTGCTTCTCTGTCTGTCCGTCCGTCCGTCCGTCCGTCCGCCTACCTGCCTGCTTGTCGTCCCTCCGTCCTCTCGCCCTCCCGCCCTTCTATATTTCTGTCTATCTGACTCTCTGTCTGTCTGTCTGTCTGTCTGTCTGTCTGCCTGCCTGCCTGCTTCTCTGTCTGTCCGTCCGTCCGTCCGTCTGCCCGCCTGCCTGCCTGCCTGCTTGTCTGTCTGTCTGTCTGTCCGTCCGCCCCGCCCCGCCCCGCCTGCCTGCCTGTCTGTCTGTCTGTCTGTCTGTCCGCCCGCCCGCCTGCCTGCCTGCTTGTCGTCCCTCCGTCCTCTCGCCCTCCCGCCCGTCTATATGTCTGTCTATCTAACTCTCAGTCTGTCTACCAGCATGTCTGTCAGATCTATATATTGCCCTTTCGAGCCGAAAACGACGCATAGTTAAGAAATTCAATACTCTTTGTGTCCGACGATCTTTGTTATCGAGTGTCAGACCATTTGCAGGACCCACATTGTATCTCGCCACACGATTCTGTTCAGGGCGAGTTGCTCAATCTCACCGATGGAGCTAATGCCTGCTGTTGTTACCTCTCGCCTCAGTGTTCTTTTTAGTGTTTCTCTAACTCATCCTCTTTTTCTATTACCTTCTATTTTCAATTTGAGGGCCTGCTTTGAGATTCAAACATTTCATTACCCAACAGAAAATTACAATAAAACTACCTTTTATTTCTAGAGTTTTTACTTCTAGAGTTTTTACTTCTAGAGTTTTTACTGCTATAGTTTTTACTTCTAGAGTTTTTACTTCTAGAGTTTTTACTGCTATAGTTTTTACTTCTAGAGTTTTTACTTCTATAGTTTTTACTTCTAGAGATTTTACTTCTATAGTTTTTACTTCTATAGTTTTTACTTCTATAGTTTTTATTTCTATAGTTTTTACTTCTAGAGTTTTTACTGCAATAGTTTTTACTTCTATGGTTTTTACTTCTATAGTTTTTACTTCTATAATTTTTACTGCTATAGTTTTTACTTCTATGGTTTTTACTTCTTTAGTTTTTACGTCTATAGTTTTTACTTTCTATAGTTTTTACTTCTATGGTTTTTACTTCTATAGCTTTTACTTCTATAGTTTTCATAAATAAGAGTCTGATTTTACAGTGATATAACAATATAAATATTTCTACACAATTAGACTGTTGAATGTTAACGTAAACAAATAAATAATATGCTATTTGTATTTTTATCCCTACGGCTGGCGGATCTTCCTCGGGTTAATGTCATTTAGTTAGTTCTAAACACTGTCTTGTGCATCTCTTATTTATATATTCCTTGAATTGTTTCCAAGCTTCATGAAAATCAATACGTAACTAAATTACCGTAGAACACAGAACAACGTTTTTACAATTATCTTTTAACGTTTAATGTACAGCTGAAATGATTAGAAATATGTGGGCATGTGTGGGAACATAGCTTATGTTCAATGCTTGAAGCGACTCCTAGATTTTTGAAAAATACATTTAGAAGAGGAATATTACAATGGAACTTACGACCATTAGATATTGTCATGTGAAGAATGGAGAAAATAATAAATACGAGATGCTTTTGCTGTGGTAGGAGTTAAGGCAAAGAAATGCAAATGAATGCATAAAAATGCGAAGCTGCAGTAAAGCTAAATGTGAAGGAGAATCGGGGAAAAAAAATTGTATGGTAAAAGCTATACGCGTTTGATAGACGACACAGATTTGAACGATGTTTCGGCTTAATAGGCCTTCAGCAGAAACAAACAAACAACACACACACACAGATATGTAAGTAAATAAAACTAATTCTAAAATATTGATGTGGACTGTCGAGGGAGCCATGTGTACAGGCGTCACTGATACTGTGGTTGATTTTCCCGATTTGTGGTTTGCAATGAAGATACAATATACAATCTTCTTCTGTCAAACATTCTTCTTCTGTCAAACAATCTTCTTCTGTCATACAATATTCTTCTGTCAAACATTCTTCTTCTGTCATACAATATTCTTCTGTCAAACATTCTTCTTCTGTCATACAATATTCTTCTGTCATACAATCTTCTTCTGTCAAACATTCTTCTTCTGTCAAACATTCTTCTTTTGTCATAGATTCTTCTTTTGTCATACATTCTTCTTCTGTCAAACATTCTTCTTTTGTCATAGATTCTTCTTTTGTCATACATTCTTCTTCTGTCATACAATATTCTTCTGTCAAACATTCTTCTTCTGTCAAACATTCTTCTTCTGTCATACAATATTCTTCTGTCAAACATTCTTCTTCTGTCATACAATATTCTTCTGTCAAACATTCTTCTTCTGTCAAACATTCTTCTTCTGTCATACAATATTCTTCTGTCAAACATTCTTCTTCTGTCATACAATCTTCTTCTGTCAAACAATCTTCTTCTGTCATACAATCTTCTTCTGTCAAACATTCTTCTTCTGTCATACAATATTCTTCTGTCAAACATTCTTCTTCTGTCAAACATTCTTCTTTTGTCATAGATTCTTCTTTTGTCATACATTCTTCTTCTGTCAAAAATTCTTCTTTTGTCATAGATTCTTCTTTTGTCATACATTCTTCTTCTGTCAAACATTCTTCTTTTGTCATACAATATTCTTCTGTCAAACATTCTTCTTCGGTCATATATTATTCTTCTGTCATAGATTCTTCTTCTATCAAACCTTCTTCTGTCATAGATTCTTCTTCTGTCATAGATTCTTCTTCTGTCATAGATTCTTCTTCTGTCATAGATTCTTCTTCTCTCAAACATTCTTCTTCTGTCATACATTCTTCTTCTGGCATACATTCTTCTTCTGTCATACATTCTTCTTCTGACAAACATTCTTCTTTTGTCAAACATTCTTCTTCGGTCATATATTATTCTTATGTCAGACATTCTTCTTCTGACAAACATTCTTCTTCTGTCAAACATTCTTCTTCGGTCATATATTATTCTTATGTCAGACATTCTTCTTCTATCAAACCTTCTTCTGTCATAGATTCTTCTTCTGTCATAGATTCTTCTTCTCTCAAACATTCTTCTTCTGTCATACATACTTCTTCTGTCATACATTCATCTTCTGTCAAACATTCCTCTTCTGTCATACATTCTTCTTCTGTCATACATTATTCTTTTGTCAAACATTTTTCGTCTGTCATAGATTCTTCTTTTGTCATACATTCTTCTTTTGTCATACATTCTTCTTCTGTCATACATTCTTCTTCTGTCATACACTCTTCTTCTGCTCATTTTGTGTTTAACTCAAAAGCATATGTGCTTTTTAACCAAAGACTTTTTTTTTTGGGACTCAATGAAGATATCCCCGATGGAAGAATAAATTGTACTATTAATCCCATAAATGATTCGCTTCCAAAGGTTTATGAAGCAGTTTTGTCATTGCAAGTGAATAATGTCCACACCTATAATTGGTCAGGATTGGGTAGCAGCAGCAGCTTTATAGCGAACACAGAAAACATCACAGGATTGTGCTGTTCTGAAACAGCTATGCCATGCTACCCTAGAATTGCCTTTAATGGGATTACTGTGACCACAAACCACGCTCCATGTGTGTGCCACATATTTACACCACAGAAAGAAATTCTGAATATAACAACATCATGTGCCTTCTGTGATATTAATGACCACAGACCAGGAGCCTCCAGTATGATTGATACAACTGTTGCACCAAGCACTTCATCAGCAAAGCCATATCTATGGAATGTTCATCTGACATTGTTCTTGAATGATGTCCAAGATAATGAGACATCAGAATTGTGTGGCGGCAGCTACAAGAAGGGAGCGGAGAACATCATCAATTGTGTTTTTACTAACTACAGGTCATGTGGCTTCTGTTGGATTGGAAATGATAACTTGCCACCACTGTGTGTCTATATGTTTGGAATTGGAGTCATCAATGATGGCCTAACATCATAAAGTGCTACGACGATCATCATTTTCGGGAGGACGTAAACTCCCATGGTGTATGGTGGATAGGCGGCGGGAACCATTGAGGGCTATGTCTGAAAAGTGTTCCTTCTTGCAGTTTCCTCATATTCCAAGTCCGGCTTGTTGCAGGAGCTACTGAGTTAAGTGCTCTGTGCACACCGTGAGCTGTGTGTCTCATCCGTTTTGATCCTGCTTCGATATCCCGCTTGTTTGCGATGAATGATGATATCGTATGACGGGGAACAGTTGGCTGTGTTCACTTTCTGCGCGGTTTCGCCTTATGTCTTTTGGCGTGTGCTGAGACTGCTGCGATGGAGACTACAGTTACCTTTCTTTGTTTGGGAGATGAGTTGGTAATTCGGATGATTCCACTGGCACGGGCGGTTGAGCAATTATGGATTTTAATTCGTTTGCTGTGAGACCGAGGCCTTCCATAGCCAATAATAACAATAACACTCTTCTTCTGTCATATATTCTTCTTCTGTCATAGATTGTTCTTCTGTCATACATTTTTCTTCTGTCAAACATTCTTCTTCTGTCACACATTCTTCTGTCTTACATTCTTCTTCTGTCAAACATTCTTCTTCTGTCATACATTCTTCTTCTGTCAAAAATTCTTCTTCTGTCATAGATTTTTCTTCTGCCAAACATTCTTCGTCTGTCAAACATTCTTCTGTCATAGATTCTTCTTCTGTCAAACATTCTTCTTCTGTCAGACATTCTTCTTCTGTCAAACATTCTTCTGTCATACATTCTTCTTCTGTCAAACATTCTTCTTCTGTCATACATTCTTCTTCTGTCAAACATTCTTCTTCTGTCAGACATTCTTCTTTTGTCAAAAATACTTCTTCTGTCACAGATTCTTCTTCTGTCAGACATTCTTCTTTTGTCAAAAATACTTCTTCTGTCACAGATTCTTCTTCTGTCAGACATTCTTCTTTTGTCAAAAATACTTCTTCTGTCACAGATTCTTCTTCTGTCATACATTCTTCTTTTGTCAAAAATACTTCTTCTGTCACAGATTCTTCTTCTGTCAGACATTCTTCATCTGTCAAACATTCTTCTTCTGTCAAACATTCTTCTTCTGTCATAGATCCTTCTTCTGTCAAACATTCTTCTTCTGTCAAACATTCCTCTTCTGTCAAACATTCCTCTTCTGTCAAACTGAGTATTAGAAGCACCAGGAAACATAACAGCAGCGTATGCGAACAGAAAAGAAAAAGATCGCAAATTATATCTCCCCTCGACGCTGAAAGGCAAATGAAGAAGAACGAAAAAAAGAATAATAATAATAAGAAGAATGTCAGAGGGCATCATTCAGGAACTGGACTTAAAAGGCATCTCTGTAGCACACGTAATCGTAGAGGTTTCACCTATACGACGCTATTATCACCTGTGATAGCAGCTATGAGAGTATGTATCTGTTTCTCATGTCACCGGTGTCTCTCTGTTTATGTACGGTCCCTGTTTCTTTCCCCAGTATTGTCAATCGATGAATGTAATTATATGTAAACAAGATGATTAATCACCGGAGCTTGTGAAAACTGAAACGTTTAGCTAGAGTTAGTCTCCGTTGCCATGGCAGCAGTTACTACTCAGCCTTGGTAAATGTTCAGAGGATTGTGGCGTTTGTTGTTTAAACGTGTCCACAGAGCGGAGAGATCAACAGATTGAAGGGCTGATGTGAAGGACTCATGGTAGTAGAAGTCTTCCTGAGTCAGTCCGAAAGTTTGATGTAAATGTGAATGCGTCTAAGCATTCACAGAGGTATCATTATATTCACATTATTGAAGCTATAAACGAAAATGAAAGAGACACGTGATAGCATGCAACTAGTCATACATATCAGTTATTATTCGGGTAGTCTCTCTCCCTTTCTCTTTCTTTCTCTTTAACTTTAACTCCTTTTCTCTACTCATTTTCCTGTCTATTTCCTCCACACTCTCGTTCTCCCCCACTCACTCTCATTCTCCCCCACTCACTCTCATTATCACTACTTCTCTTTCTTCATGTCTACTCTCTACTCTATACCCTCTTTCCCCCCCCCCCCAGCCCCCCTTTACACTATTTATCTTGTTCTATTTAAATACCTCTCCTTTTGTCTACTTCCCCTCTCCAAGATCTCCATCACTCATTAATTGAGGTCTCCATTACTCACTAACTCATGTCTCAATCATTCACTAACTCAGGTCTTAATCACTCATTAACTCAGGTCTCCATCCCTCACTAACTCATGTCTCAATCACTCACTAACTCGGGTCTTAATCACTCATAAACTCAGGTCTCCATCACTCACAAACTGTGGTCTGAGAGTCATCTCTCTCTCTTTCCTAACTCCATCACTAACTGACTCATGTCTCTATCACTCCCTCTCTCCTGACCCCATCACAAACTGTCTCATGTCTCAATCTCTCTAACTCCATCACAAACTGTCTCATGTCTCAATCTCTCTAACTCCATCACAAACTGTCTCATGTCTCAATCTCTCTCTCCTGACTCCATCACAAACTGTCTCATGTCTCAATCTCTCTCTCCTGACTCCATCACAAACTGTCTCATGTCTCAATTTCTCTCTCCTGACCCCATCACAAACTGTCTCATGTCTCAATCTCTCTCTCCTTACTCCATCACAAACTGTCTCATGTCTCAATCTCTCTCTCCTGACTCCATCACAAACTGTCTCATGTCTCAATCTCTCTAACTCCATCACAAACTGTCTCATGTCTCAATCTCTCTCTCCTGACTCCATCACAAACTGTCTCATGTCTCAATCTCTCTAACTCCATCACAAACTGTCTCATGTCTCAATCTCTCTAACTCCATCACAAACTGTCTCATGTCTCTATCATTCCTTCTATCCTGGTTCATCACAAACTATCTCATGTCTCAATCTCTCTCTCCTGACTCCATCACAAACTGTCTCATGTCTCAATCTCTCTCTCCTAACTCCATCATAAACTGTCTCATGTCTCAATCTCTCTCTCCTAACTCCATCATAAACTGTCTCATGTCTCAATCTCTCTCTCCTGACTCCATCACAAACTATCTCATGTCTCAATCTCTCTAACTCCATCACAAACTGTCTCATGTCTCTATCATTCCTTCTCTCCCGACTCCATCACAAACTGTCTCATGTCTCTATCATTCCTTCTCTCCTGACTCCATCACAAACTGTCTCATGTCTCTATCATTCCTTCTCTCCTGACTCCATCACAAACTGTCTCATGTCTCTATCATTCCTTCTCTCCTGACTCCATCACAAACTGCCTCATTCACTCAGGCCATCCAAGTCTCTATTCTCCTTCATTCTGTCTCTTTTTCACTCTTTCTGTGATCTGTCTTGTTTTTCCCTCATTCTGTCTCAATTCTCATGTCTCCACCTTTGTTCACCAACTTTTCCTCCCTCTTGTTCCATCTAAAAACACCTTTCTTTTTTTCCCTTTGCTAATTCACCATTGCCTTCTAACTTTTAACTGCCTGTGAATCATCATCATCAACATTTTTCGGGCATATCATAAGAAGAGGAAAGTTGGAATACTTGGTTACAACTGGCAAAATAAAAGGAAAGAGAGATCGCGGACGACAAAGAGAGGAAATACTGGATAGCTTGGTGTCATGGCATGGAAAACAGTCAACAACAGAATTGATACGATGCACTGTAGATAGAAGATTGTGGAGGGACATGATCGCCTACGCCAACCGGTATGGCACATGATGATGAATATTGGATATTAGCTCTCTTTTTGCTTTGACCTCTTTCAGAACGTTTTCATTTCTCTTCTTAGCTGTCCTTGGTATTCACATTTTTCTCTAACACCACATTTCTACAACCTGCGGTGAGCGTAGGTCTTAGGTAATTTGTACGTCACTATCCAAGTTGTTCTGGTTGTTGCCATCCTCATAACATCCCGCCTCTCTCTCTCTCTCTCTCTCTCTCTCTCTCTCTCTCTCTCTCATTTTTCCCATCTATGCTTCCATCAATCATTTCCATATATTATCTTACCTTCTGCTTTATCTCCTCCCCCGTAGAGATTCCAAAAAGAGCACGTAATACTATGCCTATCATACTCTCCCTTGTGTTCCGTAGTGTTTGTTCTATTTATAATTACCTTCTATTTTAATTCTATTACTCTCCCTTTCTATACTCCAACAAGCACCAACTTTTTTCTCCTTATTCATTCACTATATTTCATTCCGGTTACGACCATTTCTTCCCCTTCTCTCCCCTACATGTGATATCTTATTTTATTCTATAACTCTCTCCTGGTATCCTCCCTCATTCATTCTGTCTAATATGTCCTTCCAATTACGAGTGTCAGATAGACTCAAGATACATCAACGTTTGTCAAATCATTGGACAGCTATTACAACTATTGTCCAATAATGAAATAACTCTAGAGGCCAAACGGACACTGTACAATACAATCTTCATTCCAACGTTGTGCTACCAATGCCAGTCATGGACCCTTTATGCAAGAACAATAAGAAAAATAACCTCTACTGAGATGAAATATGTTAGACGAATGACAGGAAACAAGAGATAAAATCAGAAATGAAGAACTGAGAACAAAAGCCAGGAATAGCCCCTGCCATAGAATATATAAAGAAACAACAGATAAAATGGTTTGGTCATGTGCCAAAGCAGAGTAATCAAAACACAACACAACGAGCCTTCAACAAACGTTGCGAGAATACCAGACCCAAGGGTCGATCACGAAAAAGATGGATCTATGGAATATTATAAACACTAGGAAACATAACAGTAGCAGAGGCGAACAGAAGAGCAAAATACAGCAAATTATATTTCCCCTCGACGCTGAAAGGCAAATGAGAAAGGACAGAAGTAGAAGAATTACGAGTGTCTGTTCCCCTCCTTTTCCTAGTCTATCATATCTTACATCTGGAGTCAGTAGAAAGTGGTTTTACAGAAGAATGTTGAAAATACCATGGACAGCTAAGAAGAGTAATGAAGAGGTTCTGAGAGAGGTCAAAACAAAAAGAGAGCTAATTTCCAATGTTAGGAAGAGACAATCATCATTTTTTGACTATGTAATGAGAAGAGAACAACTTGAGTATATTGTAACAAATGGAAAAATTGAGGGACGAAGAGATAGAGGGAAGCAAAGAGAAAAAATAACAGACAGCTTAAGACAATGGCTTGGCAGAAGGTCAACAACAGAAATGATAAATAGGTGCCGAGATTGAAAGTTGTGGAGAGACATGATCACCTACGCCACTAGACCCGGTACGTGATGATGATGATGATCATATCTTATTTTATTCGGTCACTCTCATCTAGTTTACGTTATTAAGTCACGAGGTGCTCTCCCCCTATTCGTTTTCTCTCGATCTCTGCCTCCCCTCACTCCATAGTGATGACCATTTTGCCCTCACCTGCCCTCTATGTCTTATTCTTCTTCTACCTTTCAGCTCCATGTGGAGCATAGGTCATTAACAAACACTTTCCAAGTCGTTATGTTTCTTGTCATTCTTTTAAGATCATTCCATGTCTTCCCATCATCTTCAACTCTGCTTCTATCTGTCTTCTCCAAGAATTCTTTGGTCTTCCTCTTTGTCTTTTTCCCTGTGGATTCCAAAAAAGGGTATGTTGTGTAATACTCTTCAGTTAGCTTCCGCAATGTTTGTCGTATCCAGCGGCATCGTCTTCGCTGTATCTCTTTATCCACTGGTATTTGACTGGTACATTTCCATAATTCTATGTTAGGGAATTTGTCCATCATTTTATTCTGCGTAAGCATCCATTAATGAAAGTCTGTATCTTCATGATTGTCAATTTTGGTTGTTCTCCATGTTTCACAGCCATACTCATCTAATTTACGTTATTAAATCACGAGGTGCTCTCTCCCTATTCGTTTTCTCTCGATCTCTGCCTCCCATCACCCCACAGTGATGACCATTTTACACTCACCTGCCCCTATGTAAAAAAAAAAAGTAAAGTACCCCCGTCACGCCAAGTGGCGTATAGGGAAATATTGTTTTAGTGACCCTATATTTTACACACCTTCAGCACATGATTTTTGGGGTAGTGTGGTCGGTATTACGCCCGTGCTGCTTTACTTTCCCAGAAAAAAATTCGGTACCCATTTAAGGTTGGGTGAACCCGAAAGCCGTCGGTTGGGATCGAACTCTACACCTTGTCCTTTGTAGTTCAGTTCACTAACCACTGAGTTATCGCGGTCCCTATGTACTGGAGATCAATAATAATAAATGAATGAACGGAAACTTCCGAGGCGATAGATCAACGAATCATTTGAGGAGAAGAACTATGTTTACAGCATTCGGAAAAAAATCACACAAAAATCTACCACAGAAAAAAAACAACAAAGAACAATAGGTGGTAAGATACATGATCGAACCAGTACTCCTCGGCACAGCACCTTGCCACGAGAAACCAAACGCTAGAGCACACGGCCAACTGGTGCTGTAGACATACCTCTTCCTCAGTAATGTCCATATTTCCCTCTATGTATCTTACATCCTTTACTCTGTATTCGTTTTATCTATCCCTGCCTCCCTCCTCCCTCAGTAATGTCCATCTTTCCCTCTATGTATCTTACATCCTTTACTCTGTATTCGTTCTACCTATCTCTGCCTCCCTCCTCCCTCAGTAATGACCGTCTTTCCCTCTATGTAACTTACATCCTTTACTCTGTATTCGTTCTATCTACCTCTGCCTGCCCCCTCCCCCAGTAATGATCGTCTTTCCTTCTATGTATCTTACATCCTCTACTCTGTATGTGTTCTATCTCTGCCTGTCCCAGTAATTACCGTCTTTCCCTCTATGTAACTTACATCATTTACTCTCTATATGTTCTATCTCTGCCTCCCCCTTCCCCCAGTAATGACCGTCTTTCCCTCTATGTAACTTGCATCCTTTACTCTCTATATGTTCTATCTCTGCCTGTCCCAGTAATGACCGTCTTTCTCTCTATGTATCTTACATCCTTTACACTCTATATGTTCTATCTCTGCCTGTCCTAGTAATGACCGTCTTTCCCTCTATGTATCTTACATCCTCTACTCTCTATATGTTCTACATCCTCTACTCTTTATATGTTCTGCATCGTTACTCTGAATCCTATGATCCGATTATCTGTTTCTGTATATTTTCTTTGATCGTCCATCTCTCTCTCTCTCTCTCTCTCTCTCTCTCTCTCTGTCAACTTCTCCGAAACCCCTTTCTCTCTCTTGCTCTCTTAATCTCACTTCTTTTATTCACATATCCGCTGTTTTTGTCCTTTTAACTTTATCATGCTTTCGTTTTTTTTATTATGTTGCCACGTTCTATGTAACGTTCTATAAAATCTCTTTTGTTCCCACTTACTCTCAATTCCTCATTCTGTTTCCTTAATTCTCTTTTATTTCAACGACACATGTCGGTTGTTTTCTATCTCACATGCATCTCATTATTTTAGTTTATTATTTTCCTTCTTTTGTTTCTAGCCATTCCCTAAATATTTTATTGTTTTTATTTTTACTTTATCATGTTTTCATGATATCGCCGGTGTTAATTTTCCCTCCTCTTATTTCTTCTAATTTAAGCTTGCTCTTGTTTCAATACAGCGACATCGTTTTCTCATTATATTTTGCTTTCTATTTAAGACTCACATTTTTCCATGTGTTTTTTTTTTTCCTATTTGTCTTCTATCATTTAGTCAGGATGTTCTCCCATAGACTTTCTTTCTCTCGATGGTAACTTCTAGGCATCAGATTTTTGTTTTCTCTTTAACGAACTGTCTCATGTCTCAATCACTTCCTTTCTCCCGACTCCATCACAAACTGTCTCATGTCTCATCACTTCCTCTCTCCTGACTTCTTCAGTCACAAAATGTCTCATGTTACAATCACTTCCTCTCTCCTGACTCCGTCACAAACTGTCTCATGTCGCAATCGCTTCCTCTCTCCTGACTCCGTCACAAACTGTCTCATGTCGTAATCGCTTCCTCTCTCCTGACTCCTTCACAAACTGTCTCATGTCTCAATCACTTCCTCACGCCTGACTCCGTCACAAACTGTCTCATATCTCAATCACTTCCTCTCTCCTGACTCCATCACAAACTGTCTCATGTCTCAATCACTTCCTCTCTCCTGACTCCATCACAAACTGTCTCATGTCTCAATCACTCCCTCTCTCCTGTCTCCATCACAAACTGTCTCATGTCTCAATCACTCCCTCTCTCCTGACTCCATCACAAATTGTTTCATGTCTCAATCACTCCCTCTCTCCTGATTCCATCACAAACTGTCTCATGTCTCAATCACTTCCTCTCTCCTGACTCCATCACAAACTGTCTCATGTCTCAATAACTACCTCTCTCCTGACTCTAGAACCTTGAATGACGCTGTTACTGTCAAAGCTCCCACTCTCCTGACTCTAGAACCTTGAATGACACTGTTACTGTCAAAGCTCCCACTCTCCTGACTCTAGAACCTTGAATGACGCTGTTACTGTCAAAACTTCCACTCTCCTGACTCTAGAACTTTGAATGACGCTGTTACTGTCAAAGCTCCCACTGTCCTGACTCTAGAACCTTGAATGACGCTGTTACTGTCAAAGCTCCCACTCTCCTGACTCTAGAACCTTGAATGAAGCTGTTACTGTCAAAGCTCCCACTCTCCTGACTCTAGAACATTGAATGACGCTGTTACTGTCAAAGCTCCCACTCTCCTGACTCTAGAACCTTGAATGACGCTGTTACTGTCAAAGCTCCCACTCTCCTGACTCTAGAACCTTGAATGAAGCTGTTACTGTCAAAGCTCCCACACTTTCCTGACGCCGATGCTCTGATTGCTCCTTCTGGTGATCAATTTGTATGGTATGTTCGTTATACCTGATGAAACCTTTTTCCGTAATGTTGTAGTTAGTCTTGCCTTTCTTTAAGTTTAGCTGCTCCATACCATTTTATGTCTGTTTGATATATGTTCTCTATAGCTTCACTTGCGGCCCCGCATAGTATTTAGTGTTTTGTTTGTTTGATACAAATAGACAAGAAAATCATTGGAGTCTGTACAAATGTGGTTTTACAGAAGAATGTTGAGAATACCATGGGCAGCTAAGAAGAGTAATGAAAATGTTCTGAAGCAAAGAGAAAAAGTATCAGACAGCTGTAGAGAATGGCTTGGCAGAACAACAGAAATGATAAATAACTGTCGAGATCGAAAGTTGTGGAGAGACATGATCACCTACGCCAACAGGCCCGGTACTTGATGATGATGATGATATTTGATATTGGGAGCCACGGGTAGCTCAGTGGCTAGTGAAGTCAACTACAGTAGACGAAAGTTCGTGTTCGATTCTGATCGACGGCTTCCAAATTCACCCAGCCTTAAATAAATACCATATTTTTTTTTCTGGGAAAGTAAAGCGGCAAGGGCGTAATAATTACCAAATTACCCCAAAAAATAGTGTGCCGAAGGTGTGTAAAAATTGTCACTAACACTATATTTCCTATACTCCAGGTGACGGGGCTCTTTACTTTACTTTTTATATTTAATGTATGTGCTTAACTCCTATGTAACTTACATACCAGTTTCTTCCGTATTCCTCCTTTATGCGTGGTAGTCCTTATTTCATTCTTTTTTGCACGGTTAACAAGTCTGTCACTTTTTTTTTCCATTTCCATCACCATCGGTACACACACTGCGGAAGCCAACTGAAGAGTATAACACAACAGGCCCTTTTTTGGAATCCCCAGGGGAAAAGACAAAGAGGAAGACCAAGAAATTCTTAGAGAAGACAAATAGAAGCAGAGATGAAGATGATGGGGAAGACATGGAAAGATCTTAAAAGAATGTGCAAAAAACAGAACGACTTGGAAAGTGTTTGTTGAAGACCTATGCTCCACAGGGAGCTGGATGGAGAAGAATATCACCATTGGTACGGAGTTCGCGCTACAGGCGACACCAGTCGGAAGTTTCTAGTTATAGGCTGGTCAGCATGTACCAGAGCACTTAATGACATTACAGCCGCTATTATGACGACGATCCACATCTCATGTCTTTACCTTTACAATGTATTTTTCCTCTAATTATCGGCTTCTTAAGTTAACCCATATTGTTAATCCCCATCTGCTTAATGCAAGGTCTTTAATATCCCTAGACTTTCTAAATCCTACATGTCCTTAATGCAAGGTCTCTAATATCCCTGGACTTTCTAAATCCTACATCTCCTTAATGCAATGTCTCTAATATCCCTGGACTTTCTAAATCCTATATCTCCTTAATGCAAGGTCTCTAATATCCCTGGCCTTTCTAAATCCTACATCTCCTTAATGCAAGGTCTCTAATATCCCTGGACTTTCTAAATCCTACATCTCCTTAATGCAAGGTCTCTAATATCCCTGGACTTTCTAAATCCTACATCTCCTTAATGCAAGCTCTCTAATATCCCTGGACTTTCTAAATCCTACATCTCCTTAATGCAAGGTCTCTAATATCCCTGGACTTTCTAAATCCTACATCTCCTTAATGCAAGGTCTCTAATATCCCTGGACTTTCTAAATCCTACATCTCCTTAATGCAAGCTCTCTAATATCCCTGGACTTTCTAAATCCTACATCTCCTTAATGCAAGGTCTCTAATATCCATGGACTTTCTAAATCCTACATCTCCTTAATGCAAGGTCTCTAATATCCCCGGACTTTCTAAATCATACATCTCCTTAAGCAATTGTCTCCTGTATGACATTCTCCCTTATCTATCGTTTTCCTAATCACCCATCTCCTTAATGCCCCGTCACCCTTATTCCCCGTTACCATAATCCGGTCTACATAATCTTCTATAAATCCCATCAACATAATCTCCCATTTCTCTCATCCCAGTGTCCGTAATCCTTCTCTTTGTACTTCATCTTCCCTTAATACATCTCCCCATAATCGTCATTAATCCTTGTCTCCATAATCGTAATTAATTATTCTCATAATCGCCATTAATCATTTTCTCCATAATCACCATTAATACTTTTCTCCATAATCACCATTAATCATTATCTCTATAATCGTCATTAATCCTTCTCTCCATAAATGTAATTAATCATTCTTTTTATAATCGTCATTAATCACTCTCTCCAATATCGTCATTAATCCTTCTTTCCATAATCGTCATTAATCCTTCTCTCCACAATCGTCATTAATCACTCTCTCCATAATCGGCATTAATCACTCTCTCCATAATCGGCATTAATCACTCTCTCCAATATCGTCATTAATCCTTCTCTCCATAATCGGCATTAATCACTCTCTCCATAATCGTCATTAATCTTTCTCTTTATAATCGTCATTAATCCTTCTTTCTATAATCGTCATTAATCCTTCGCTCCATAATCGTCATTAATCCTTCTCTCCATAATCGTCATTAATCCTTCTCTCCATAATCGTCATTAATCCTTCTCTCCATAATCGTCATTAATCCTTCTCTCCATAATCGGCGTTAATCACTCTCTCCATAATCGTCATTAATACTTCTCTCCATAATCGTCATTAATCCTTCTCTCCATAATCGTCATTAATCCTTCTCTCCATAATCGGCGTTAATCACTCTCTCCATAATCGGCGTTAATAACTCTCTCCATAATCGTCATTAATACTTCTCTCCATAATCGTCATTAATCTTTCTCTCCATAATCGGCGTTAATCACTCTCTCCATAATCGGCGTTAATCACTCTCTCCATAATTGTCATTAATCCTTCTCTCCATAATCGTCATTAATCCTTCTCTCCATAATCGGCGTTAATCACTCTCTCCATAATCGTCATTAATCCTTCTCTCCATAATCGTCATTAATCCTTCTCTCCATAATCGGCGTTAATCACTCTCTCCATAATCGGCGTTAATCACTCTCTCCATAATCGTCATTAATCCTTCTCTCCATAATCGGCGTTAATCACTCTCTCCATAATCGTCATTAATCCTCCTCTCCATAATCGTCATTAATCCTTCTCTCCATAATCGGCGTTAATCACTCTCTCCATAATCGGCGTTAATCACTCTCTCCATAATCGTCATTAATCCTTCTCTCCATAATCGGCGTTAATCACTCTCTCCATAATCGTCATTAATCCTTCTCTCCATAATCGGCATTAATCACTCTCTCCATAATCGGCGTTAATCACTCTCTCCATAATCGTCATTAATCCTTCTCTCCATAAACGGCATTAATCACTCTCTCCATAATCGGCATTAATCACTCTCTCCATAATCGGCATTAATCACTCTCTCCATAATCGGCATTAATCACTCTCTCCATAATCGTCATTAATCCTTCTCTCCATAATCGTCATTAATCCTTCCTTCTCTTCATAACCATCATTAATCCTTCTTTCCTTAATCCACCGTCTTTCTAACCTCCTTTATCAGTGTGACATCCATCCTAAGTCTCCTAAAGAAAAACAAACCAAACAGTATAGGTTATCCCATGCTTCTTTCCCATGTTCACATATATCAGATTGGTATAAGTTTTAATAATAGGTATTAATTTTAATGCCATGAAAAATATACTAACAACAAAACAAATATCAACAGGGCTGAAACTAAGAATGGCAAAATGTTACATCTTCTCAATATTCCTCTATGGTGCAGAAACATGGACATTGGACAAGAAAACAGAACAGTAAATTGAAGCCTTTGAAATGTGGATTTATAGAAGAATAGGTAGAATTGGATGGAAAGAAAAGATAACAACCGATGAAGTTTTAAAACAACTGAAAATAAAAAGAGAAATGCTGAACACAATTAAGACAAGACAAATGAAATTATTAAAGACACAACAACCTACTAAAAGTAATATTGGAAGGAAAAATACAAGGCAAAAGAGGCAGAGGCAGACCAAGACTAACATGAACAAGTAACATCAAAAGATGGACAAGTCAATCTATGTCAGCCTGCACCATCAAAGCAAGAAACAGAGTAGAATGGCGATCCATGGTAGCCAACCTTCGTTGCGGAGAGGGCACACGATGACGATGATGATGATGATGATAAGTACCGTCGATGCTGTCCATCTAGCCCCACTGTCAAGTGTCTGTTAGCCATTGTTTGACACGCGTGCCACACACCTTCGTTCAGACTGACATATTGATCGCCAACCCTCGAGGACAAGGCAACATTACACGTTGTGTTCTCCGAAAATATCCCACATTTCTAACCGTTATCGTCATTGTCAGTTTTTTAGTGCTTAACGGCGTAGGTGATCATGTCTCTGCACAAATTCCGTTTACGGTTATTTACCAGTTCAGCTAAAATACAAACTTCTTACCGTGTATATTCACTTCATTTGTCCAGCATCGAATAAGCGTTATATCCTTAGCTTCATCACATTATTTCAACGTGTTTTTTAAACATAATGATGTTGTGTTATGATATGTTGTGCGAATAAAGAAAAAATAACCACTGTTTAAAACGTGTAGATTAAATAGTCGTTAAAACCACCATTTGTTAAAACCACCATTTTAATTACTTTCGTTGGAATGAGGTTGTTAGTATCTTCATTTTAAGTCGCGTATCACAAATAAAGTTATATGCAACGAATATATCAATTGGTGCCAATAATGTAAAATGAAACTTATATATCAATTGGTGCCATTAATGTAAAATGAAACTTTTATATCAATTGGTGCCAATAATGTAAAATGAAACTATTATATCAATTCTTGCCAATAATGTAAAATGAAACTTTTAAATCAATTGGTGCCAAAAATGTAAAATGAAACTTATATATCAATTGGTACCATTAATGTAAAGTGAAACTATTATATCAATTGGTGCCAATAATGTAAAATGAAACTATTATATCAATTGGTGCAAATAATGTAAAATGAAACTTTTATATCAATTGGTGTAAATAAAAGTTATATGTGACATTTGATAATTAAATATGCTGTTGCAATAATACTTTTATGAAACTGCAATTGACATTGTATGCAATGATTATATACGTTTGTGCAATCAGAGTTTTATGTAGCGAATATATATCAATGAGTGCATAAATATTTTAAAAATTAGTAAATTTATTTGCAATGAATATATCATTAGGTGCAAGTAGTAAAGTTTTATTTAATGATTTCAGTCTATGCTTTTAAATTTATATGCAATGTTATACTAGTTGATGAAAGCAGAGTCTTATTTCACGAATATTTTAATCAGTGCAATTCAAGCAATGTGCAATCGTTATATCATTTGGTGCTCGTAAAGTTTTATGCAATGACATCATTATGTTCATTTAAGCAATGATCATATCAGTCGGTGCAAGTAAAGTTACATGCAATGATCATATCAGTCGGTGCAAGTAAAGTTACATGAAATGATCATATCAGTCGGTGCAAGTAAAGTTACATGCAATGATCATATCAGTCGGTGCAAGTAAAGTTATATGCAATGATCATATCAGTCGGTGCAAGTAAAGTTATATGCAATGAGTAGGCCACAACCGAGAAAATACATTTATAAACATTGTAGAATGTTTTTTTTTCATCACTTAAATAGACAATCAGCATTATTCGGTCACATGAGACGAGGAAAGTTGGAATACTTGGTGACAACTGGCAAAATACAGGGTAGGAGAGATCGCGGACGACAAAGAGAGAAGATACTAGAAAGCTTTGTGTCATGGCATGGAAAACTGTTAACAGGAGAATTGATACGATGTACTGTGGATAGAAGATTGTGGAAGGACATGATCGCCTACGCCAACAGACATGACACATGATGCTGATGAAGCTAGACAAAACTATATACTTTGTATAAAATCATGAGAAAGATGTTTTCCTCAGGTTAATGAACTGAATTGTGCGCGTTAATTCGCTTTTCTCTGGCAGCCGTGTACACAAGAGCCCCTCACCGCACAGGCAGATAACTCAGTCTTTGGGAGGTACTCATATTTTTTTTCTGTCGATGAGTAATTGACGCTTCAAGCCGCGCCTGGCTGCTGAGACCAGGGGTGGTTGCCGCAGAGGGAAATAGAAATCACAAATAAAAATCTAAACTGGTGCAGCCGGGTTTTGAACTCACAACCTCTCTTTCTCAAGACTAGCGCCTGGCCTCGAGACCAATCAGTTATCGTTCTCTAAGGAAGATAAAGTTATTCATTCATTCATTCATATCGTTCTCTAAGGAAGATAAAGTTACTCATTCATTCATATCGTTCTCTAAGGAAGATAAAGTTATTCATTCATTCATATCGTTCTCTAAGGAAGATAAAGTTATTCATTCATTCATTCATATCGTTCTCTAAGGAAGATAAAGTTATTCATTCATTCATATCGTTCTCTAAGGAAGATAAAGTTATTCATTCATTCATATCGTTCTCTAAGGAAGATAAAGTTATTCATTCATTCATTCATTCATTCATTCTCCTCTTGGGCCGAAGACGGAACATAGGCCGACGCAGAAGTCATATAGTTCCCTACCAATGATGATCTGCTGCTAGTTCTTGTGGTAAGTAAACAAAAGTAAAGAGCTAATGTGGTCGGTATTACGCCCGTGCCGCTTTACTTTCCACGAAAAAATCCGGTACCCATTTAAGGCTGGGTGAACCTGGAAGCCGTCGATTGGGATCGAACCCCACCTCTTGTCCTTTGTAGTCCAGTTCACTAACCACTGAGCTATCGCGGCTCGCTATGATTGAGGATTCCCTAATTATATTTTTTGCGTAGTGATTCTCTGGGTCTGCCTTTTTTTTTTTTTGGAAACCATGAATGCGTGTCGGGGAAGTCTTTCTTTATTTATTCTCAGCACATGACCGATGTATTTCTAACATCTTTCTTCTGATAATGGCTTCTACCAGTTAATGTTATGACCACTGTTTCCATGAGTGAAGATCGATGATTAAGTACATTTTTACAAACAGCAAATAATGATAACGTTATTTACTATATAATATCTGGTATGTGCCATTTCGGATCATAGACGTTGCATAAATAAGAAAACATTTATCTCTTTTGGGGATATAACGCTTGTAGTTTGTGCACATCTCTCACATCTTGAAAGTCTTGATTGACATTTCTCTGTTGATGCTTCTTCATTTTCTTTTCTTATCCCTGGAGATCCTTGGGGCACCACTGACAGACTTCGCCAACCTTCTTCATTCACTCTATCTTCAGTCATTAGTTGGGACTCTTCTTCTTGTATTCTTTCTTGAATATCTTTCCATCTCTTTCTGTGCCTGCCACTCCTCCTTCCTCCTTTCACATTTCCTTGCAGAATGATCTTTGCAAGGCCAGGCGGTCGAGATACGTGGTCAAATCATTTAATTTTTCGTTTCTTTACAACAATCAACATTTCATATACTCTTATTGCTTGTTGTGTCTTTTTGTCAACATTCTTCCCTCACTAAAGGATCTAAGTAAGGGAAAAACCCTACCATATAACAAGCCATCTTTATAGCTTGCATTTTCTTTTGTAGCTCCGTTGTAAGTGTCCCTCCAATTATTTTACTTAGGGTGTCTATGTATTTCTCCTTTTCCGTTTTGTGTCAAATTGTATGACAAGACAGAAATTTAAATATAAGTCTAGTTACTTACATGTTTAATGTAAGTCTATATCTATAACGTTCTGTTCTTAAAGGTCGGAATATCTTTCGTTTATCTCTTCAAATATTATTTCATTTTATTTGAAAACTTTCCAAATGATATTTTCAGGCTTCGCTGGCGTACACTTTCGAAGGTATACATTTTCTTGTCTAGTGCACGTAGATCTGTTCCAACTTTCGTAGCCGTATATTTTACTGATGGTATTACATGGGAAACGTGCAGCTTTAGTTTGTCTATGTACAGTGTAACTGTGATTTCCAGATGTTTGTTAGCTTGTTCAATGCATTTGAAGCTAAAGATAAGCCTATAAATAGCAAATATTCACGAACATCAGATTCACTAGTCGTCTGTTAAAATCAATGAGATAATGTAAAACTATAAATGTTATTTAAATTGCATAGGACAGTTAAAGCTATAAACGTTATGCTGATACGTTGGGGGAGATAAACCTATATGTGCCGTTTATTTAACGTTTACGATGGAAGATACAAATCTTGGACAAGTTTAAATAAATAATAACAGATAGCATAATATAGGCACTGCTGAACCCATTGGCGTCGCGTTTCCACGATGTCTGATTAGCACGTTTTCCTTTTATCCAGTGAGACATTATAGTTGTTTGTGTGTTTTCAGAGCAGAAAAATGGAAATTTCTGATGAGCTAATCAAATCTTACACGCTTTAACTTTTCTACACCTTTTCTCTGTCGGTCCCGATGGAAAATTGACTGTTTCGTTCTTGCTGTATTATAGTTGTTTACTTTCATCTCAAATTTTAATTTTAAGTTAAGTCTTGGAAATTCTGCAGCATTTATAGACGACGATGTTATGAGCCTGATACATTCCCTTCTTTTTCTTCTTTTTTCTTCTTCTTTCCTTCCTCATTTGCCTTTCAGCGTCGAGGGGAGATATAATTTGCGGTCTTTTACTCTTCTGTTCGCCTCTGCTGCTGTTATGTTCCCTAGTGTTTCTAGTATTCCGTCGATCCATCTTTTTCGTGGTCGACCCTTAGGTCTGGTATTCTCGCAACGTTTATTCAGGGCTCAATGTGTTGTGTTTTGATCTTTCTGTCCCCATCAAGGCCAGCTCCTTGTCGTGGGGATGGGGCTTAACAGTCACCAGGGACTGAAAACCAAGACTGGCCAGGCCTTCCTACACCCGTGCAAGACCACAGTCTGCTCTAGCAATTTTAAGTGCTGAAGTCGGAGGCAACCAGCCAAAAGGCGCACTACAAAAATCAGGATGCCACGCACTCACGCCAATGGGAAGCATGCCTATAACTGCAAATCGATATGGCACTCGCCCTGTGATGGACACTCAGGCAGGTGCAGCGCCGGGCCCTCAGCCTCGAAAGGGTCCAACCTATATTACTGGATGTCCTTCTCAATCGCTCTGTGGAGTCAGGGGGCGAGAGAATAGAGTTACTGGCCAACCCAAAATAAGACCACTCAAAATAATGCACTGGAATGCTGAAGGCATCAACAGCAAAAGAGATGGGTACAGTAAAAGATAGAATTAGAAATATCCTGCATGAAGAACAAGTAAGCATATGCTGTTTGCAGGAAACCCATCTAAACAACGACATAGCCTTGAAGATTAGGGGATACCAGTGCTACCGATCTGACAGGAAAAACAGACAAAAGGGCGGAATACTGACTCTTGTAAGGAACAACATTAATGCATGTCAGATTGAAGTGTATATGGATGGGGCGGAATATCAAATACTGCACCTCAGGACAGGAAATACAGACTTCCATCTACTAAACTACTACTGTCCGAGTGACCGCCCACTAGCACTAGACACAATTACATTAAAGAAAGAATAATTGTATGTGGAGACTTTAACAGCCATTCACAGAGCTGGGGCTATGAAGATATGGACAAGAGAGGTGAAGAACTTGAAAATTGGCAGGATGACAATGGGCTTATACTATTAAACCAGGCAACAGATCCACCAACATTCTATTCCAGATCATGGCATACCACATCTACACCAGACCTTGCTTTCCATTCACCAGACCTGGATTGGAATATCACACGTATTGTTGGGAAACAACTTGGAGGCAGCGACCACCGACCTGTCTTTTTAGTGGTGCAAAATGAGGCCGTCAGGGAGAGCAGCACTCTCTCCAGATGGAATTACAAAAAGGCAGACTGGAAAATGTATCAACATTACACCAGTGTACTGACTAAAGATCTAAATACAGACAGAGACATCAACAAAATAGTTGATGAATTCAGTAGACTAATAATACAAGCTGCCAGTGAAACAATACCCAGAGGGGCACGGAAACACTACAAACCATACTGGAATAGTGAACTAGAGCAACTGCACAATGACATGGAAACATCTCGAAAACAAGCAGAAAATAACCCCTGCCAGGAACACCACAATAACTATCAGCATGCTAAAGCCAAATTTCAATGGGCTAAACTACAAGCCAGACGGAGAAGTTGGAAAGAGAAAACAGAGTACATGAATCTAGAACGAGACACAAGAAAAGTGTGGAAGCTTGTAAAACAGCTGAATGATGAGGGTACAGAAGGGAACACAAAAAATTACCCTGAAGAAGGATGGAAACATTCTAACAGGTAAACATGCAGCAAATCACTTTGCAGACTCCTTTGCAAATGACAACAATATTGAAATTAGCCTAGAGAAACGTCAAGAGACCCGTCTAAAACAACAAAATGCAAGACAAGAAGAGACTGCACATGAAGTCATGGAAATACCCATTACACAAAGAGAGCTAGAGCTGGCAATATCCAAATTAAAAATGAAAAAGTCACCAGGTAGTGATGGAGTGTCTAATGAAATGATTAAGAACTTGGGAACTGCAGCTAAAGCAAAACTACTGCAGATCTACAACATTTGCTGGATCACAGGTAAAGTGCCACAGGCATGGAGAGAAGCAATTATGATACCATTACTAAAGCCAGGAAAAGATGGTTCAATGACATCCAGCTATAGACCAATCAGCCTTACAAGCTGTTTGTGTAAAACAATGGAACGTATAATCAATCTCAGACTGCAGTGGTACCTGGAAAGTGAAAATCTCCTTGTCCCACAACAAGCAGGCTTTAGACAGTGTTACTCTACCGAAGATCAGGCAACCTATCTTTCCCAGGAAATTGAGGATGCGTTTCAAGAAAAGAAACTGGTACTAGCAGCATGGATAGACCTAAAGAAAGCATTTGATAAGGTATGGAAGGAAGGGCTTTTGAAGAAACTGAGAAATTATGGAGTAAATGGCAGGATGTACAAATGAGTCAAAGCATACCTGCATAACAGGAGAGCCAGAGTGCAACTGGATGGTCTTAAGAGTAAGAAGGTCTTACTGCGCCAGGGCGTTCCACAGGGAGGGGTACTATCTCCAACACTTTTTCTGATCTACATCAATGACCTAGTTACTGAACTACCACATGGTATCAAAGTGGCAATGTATGCAGATGACTTGGTAATGTGGTGCACAGAGGAGTATGCAACAGTGGCCTCCAAATTGTTACAAAGAGCTATGAATGCACTGAATTCATGGACAAATAGATGGTGTATCAGCATCAATACAGACAAATGCAGTACTACACTTTTCACTCTTTCCCCAAAACAAAAAGCAGGAGCCATCTATATAAACAATGAGCCTGTGAAAGAAGACATACAGGCTACGTATCTCGGAGTTACATTTGATAACAAACTATCTGGAAACAGCAGATAAATAAGGCAACCAAAAAGCAAGGAGAAAATTGGCTATTCTAGAAAGCTGTGTGGAACTACGTGGGGTGCGAGTGGGAAAATACTCAGTAAAGTTTACCAACAGAGTATACGCCCACATTTAGAATATGGATCATCTGCATGGTGTTCAGCATCAAACACCACACTTCAAGAACTGGATAAAGTACAAAACCAGGCACTTAGGGTCATCACAGGAGCAATGAAAATCAACACCAATATTAGAGATGGAGAAATTGTGGAGGATACCAGCACTGAGAGAACGGAGGGACACAAAGGTGCTGATACAGGCAGAAAAATTTGCTTGCATGCCGAGACATCCAATGAAGGACCGATTCCAAAATCTTGCATTGGGACGACTTAAGAGAAGCAGTTTATCCACAAGCCAAGCGTATTAGTAGACAAACACCAGACATGCCAAGAGCTGTTAACCCCCTACTGCCCATACCAGAACAGACTCCCTGGACAGAGGAATCTGGATTATCAGTTCAAATACGGACAGAAGTGAAAGGAATAGTTGATAAAGAGGAACAGAATAGTCTACAGCGAAAAACAATAACTCTCAGTTTCCTGGATGAAGAATACCCACAAGACCTATGGATTCGTGTGTATACAGATGGATCAGCACAGAATGCAGTAAAAAATGGGGGAGCAGGTGCATATATAGAATACCCAAATAACACTAGGGATATGAATAAAATAGCAACAGGGAAATATTGTCACAATTATGATGCAGAAATACAAGCAATAAAGTTAGCAATAGAAAAACTGCTGAACATAATCTTAGCCCGCAGCCTGTAGTGTTTTTGACAGATGCAAGATCAGTACTCCAGGCACTACATCCAGAAAATTACACATCTGCAGACCTTATTGACTGAACTCTGCAAGCACCACAGGGTTGCCCTGCAGTGGATCCCATCTCACTGTGGAATACCAGGAAATGAGAAAGCAGATCAGTTGGCAAAGGAAGGTTCAACAGGCACACAACTAGATACACCTGTTACATACCATCATAAGAAACAGATAATCAAATCAATCAGAGGACCACAAGCCCCAAATCAGGATGCCTTTTATAATATGAATAGATATGAACAAGTTATCATTATACGTCTCAGAACAGGACACAATCGACTCCATAGTCACATGTATACAAAATTCAAGATCGGCACCTCAACTACTTGTACATGTGGACAGGCGCCCCAGACTGCTGAACACATACTTCAAGACTGCACTGAATATAGTAGACTGAGGAAAATCCATTGGCCCATAGATACAACACTACAGACAAAACTATATGGGCCACTGCAAGAATTACAAAAGACAGTAACATTTATACAGGAAACGACATTGCAGATATAGACAATGCTTCAGGCGAACGAAAGATAGATAGATAGATAGATCTTTCTGTCGTGTCTCGTGGCCAAACCATTGTATCTGTTGTTTCTTTATGTATTCTATAGTGGGCTCTATTCCTAGCTTTTTTTCTCAGTTCTTCATTTCTTATCTTATCTCTCAGAACGTTTCCTGGCATTCGTCTAACAAATTTAATCTCAGTAGAGGTTATTTTTCTTATTGTTCATGCATCTAGGTTTTAGGACTGGTATTAGTAGCACCATAAATGGAAAAAAGGAATCATTGTTAAGATTCCAAAAAAGGGCAATCTTAGAGATTGTAACAACTGGAGAGGCGTGACACTCTTGTCAGTTGCCTCAAAATTATTCTGCAAAATCATCCTAAATAGAATAAAGGATTCAATAGATACAGTAGTGCGTGAAGAACAGGCTTGGTTTAGAAAGGGAGAAGCTGCCTTGACCACATTTTTACTCTACGACTTTACACATGTACACAGCCTTCTAAACACGTTGAGTGTATAACATAAGAGGTAGACTTTCTGGAACGATATAAATGAACATCATCATCATCTTTCAGTGCTGTCTCCGCATCGAAGGTTGGCTACCATGGAGCGCCAATCCTCTCTCTCTCTCTCTCTATCTCTGATGTGTAGATTGTCATAGGCTGACCTGTCCAGCTTTTGATGTTATTCGTTCATGTTAGTCTTGGTCTTCCTCTGCCTCTTTTACCTTGTATTTTCCCTTTCAAAATTACTTTCATTAGGCTGTTGTGTCTTTAAAATGCCCCAACAATTCCATTTGTCTTGTTCTAATTGTGTTTAGTAGTTCTCTTTTCATTTTTGGTTGTTTTTTAAAAAAATTATACAAGAGAAAACATTTAAAGAAATGAACAAATTATCAACTAAAGTATCAGCGACATACAGCTGTGGTCAACTATGTCTTCATCTAGATGGTTTATCCTGATGTTTTTGTATTTCATTGATCAATTGTCTTCTACGTATGCCTTTAATTCCTGGTCCCGTATTTTGTAAAATATAAAATTATGAATTGATGCAGGCTGGTGATGATCGTGTTCCTTATTAAATCTATTTTATTTTTAGAATGTTTATATGAACCAGTACTGGCGTAATTCCCGAAATAGAGTATTTAAGAAACAACAGATGAAATAGTTTAGCCTCGTGATAAGGCAGAATGATCAAAACACAACGCAACGAGCTTCAATAAACGATGCGAGAACACCAGCTCAAGAGCCGTCCACGAAATAGATGGACTGATGGAATATTAGAAACACTAGGAAACATAACAGCAGCAGAGCCGAACAGAAGAGCAAAATCCTGCAAACTATATCTCCCCTCGAGCTGAAAGGCAAATGAGGAAGGAAAGACAAAGCAGAAGGCTGATATAACCCAGACTCCTCCTGATAGCACCACGTCAATAATTTGTTGATCTCTTTAATAGAATTAACTCAAAACAACATTGTTGATTATCGATTTTTTACAAACAAATGTCTGGAAAGTGACCGATTGGGACACGACATCTACGGTGGAAACATGAATAATACATTTGGACAGTTCTAACTAGTGACTTCACTTACAAAACTCAAGTTTGACTTAATATATCGCAAATATATAATGCAACGAATCTTCACCTGAAATGCAATTAAATAATTAAGAAAGCTGTGAAAGTCGACTCTTGTGAAATGGATTACCGATATAACAACAACAGACTGATTCGTGTTCAGGTATGTATGTAACTCTGGTTAATGTTTATATCTTGCATGCCTGTTTTTATCATTTAGCTAGCTGTGCGTCATGCCCCTGTTTATTCGTTTAGTTCCTTTCATACGCGAAGACACCTTCATCAAAACACACTTTGAGCTGGGAGAGAAGCTGAAGGTAATCCCTGCAGCTTCATGTTTATGCGATGTCTTTTAACTGTGAGTGTGAGTAGAGAAGTCAAACATTTGACTCCGACTCCTCTGTTTTTCTTCTCTTCAGTTTTATTTTTTTAATCTCACATTCCGACATTTCATTATAGTCTTCTAAAGACTTCTCTTGTTTTGCCATTCTCGTTTTATTATTTATTCTTCTCTGCGACTGTTTCTGGTTTTTTTTTTTTCCTAAAAAAATTTTTGTAATTTCTGAAAGGCATTGTTTATGCTGTGAAAACAAAACAAATATAAACGTGTGAGATAGAAAACAAAATATAAATGTCGTTGAAAAATGGGGAATTAAGGAAAAAGAATGAGGGATTGAGAGTGTAAGTGGAAACAAAAGAGACTTTATCGAACGTTAGATAGAATGTTCTATATCTCTCTAACCTCTGTCTATCACTCTCCTGCTATTGTTCCTTTATCTTTCTTTATTATATTATCTTTTTATATTCTATTCTATTCTTCTCTGTTCTGTTTGTTACCTTAAGATATATATATTTTTTAAAATCTCTTCTGTAGTACAAAGTATGAACTGAGATATAAATACATAGATCACAGTTGCTTGTTTGGAAATAAAAGTGGCATTTTAACTGTAATTTTAGAAGTGCTGCTGCATTTTGGGAAAACAGATATGCGTAGAAAAGTACATGTCTCTTATTCTTATTATAGAGGTGGTTTTAGCTAGTGACACCACACACAAAATATAAACATATGTCTAAAGCTATTATTTATGTATAAATGATAGTTTGATAGAATAATGGTCGGAACTAAAATTTCTAAAATTTGTAAATTTGAGAGTTTTGGTGGCGCAGTATTCAGTTTTTAAAAAAAAATTAAAATTCAGCTTCCTCTAGTTACTTTGAATGTATAATAGGAGCATGTGTATTTTATATTTCTGGAAAGGCAGTGATAGATAAATTAACTAAAGTATCATTGACAAACAGTTGTGATGTTTGTATTTGAAAACATTTCTGCTCACCACAATACACAATTAACTCGAATACCAGCCCTGCTTACTCCCCAGCCCTACATACTCCCCAGCCCTCCTACTCCTAGCCCTGCCTACTCCCCAGCCCTGCCTACTCCCACGCTTTGCATACACTCACGCCCTGCCTACTCCCCAACCCTACCTACTCCCCAGCCCTGCCTACACCCCCAACCCTGCCTACACCGCCGCCCGCCTACACTCACGCCCTGCCGACTGCCTAGCCACGCTTTTCATCACAGTTTATGTTACCACATTTCTGCCATATCAACACCTTCAATTCCCAGACGAAGATTGTGCCTGAAATAGAAGTATCTAGAATACTTGCGTTCATTATGAACTCGTAATGTAGGCCAGGTGATTAAAATTGGGATTCAATAATGTGCCAGATTGCCCGTCTTGTGATTAAAAAAAAAAATAACTGTTTTTTTCTTCTAGTGCCTTACGATACACCGAGATGTACCAAGAAGTGTTGGTTGGGTAGAGTATTCTAAATATTGTTATCTTGGTAGATTAGGTTCATTGATACATTTTCCTCTCGGGGACCGAAGACGGCTCATAGGAAGGAAATCATAGTTCTTGATATTTGACGAATTTCTCCCTGTTCGTGGTTGTTTCTTACTCCAACACTGGAGCCTTCCCTAGAAACTGTTCGGTGTAGCGGTTCTCATGGTCTGTCTTGCTCTCTCTCTTTCCCCCATATATCATGCTTGATAGGAAAGACTTTCGTCATTCATTCCGAACGTGTGACCGACTTATGTCTAAGAACTTCTTATAAAACTCAACATAATCTTCTTTAGTTTATTCTCTTATCAATTAGTTTGAAAATATCTCCAGCTTATGTTTGAGATTCTAAGGAGACATTTGTTTTCCAAGACATTTAATTTATTATCTAAAGTTTGAGTGGATTGCCAGCATGGCAATGGAGAAAGCTGCCATCGTGATTTTATTTCGTGATTGATTTTGTCTAAATAGCTTTTCCTTGGCGATTCTTTCGTCTGTTAGCCAGATTTGAGTTCATGTGGTCTGCTCACGGGTTGATTTGATTTCATAATAACAGCAGAATTAACAAACACACGAAAAAGTATATCTTTTTTACGAATGTCCCTGCAAGAAAATATATCAACGTTAATTACCTTCATGGAAACCTTCATAGTTTAAGTTATCTGACATTCAGATCAACGCTTTGTAGGACTTTCATTATTTGTTACAATATTTTCATTTCGTCACAGATCTTTGCAGCTCCTGCTTTGTTTTTTTTTTTTTTTTTTTTTTTGGTGTGCGAACTTTGCTGTTGTTACAATATACTTCCACGCCTTTAAGAATATAAAAAAATAGGTATTTAAAATTTGTATTGTGCAGTTTTTTTTTTCATTATTATTTACTATTATCTCCTTATGCAGTTTCCTCTGTTTCTTCTTCATCATGTTTTCGTCGTTTTCCCAGAAAATCTCGTTTGGCTCCCTGATGTCGTAGCTTCCAGAGGGCTCCCATTTTTGACGTAATGAGCAAACACACGACGCCACCTGGTTTTAATTTTCTCATCTTTCATGATCACAATAATTTGTCTGTTTTAGTGCTCATCGCGTAAAGATGAGAGTCAGGTCTTGGTTAGCTATATTTCATGTTCCTAAGACTATATAGTATAGGACATTGCTATATGTCCATCATGATTGCTTAGATAGCTATGGCAATCAATCAAAAAACATCAATCTCTAGCCTCAATTGATCTTTAGTGTTGCCTGTCTATTCGCTTGTGCCTATCATCTACATGAACCACTCTTTCATAGCTCTTAAGGCTCCCTTTGTCAGCATAGACTACCGACACGTTCTTTTTATTCATTCCTTGTTTGTTTAGACATTCTCTCGACATCATTCCAGACTAGACCTTACCTTTAATGCTTTGACTACATGACTTCATATCTTCTGTTTACACTGTTACCAGAAATTGGGTTGGCTGATTTCATGGACTCCATTTTTGTAGTTTGTAAATTTTTTTCTAAAACAGGTGACATGTTCTTGCCGTGACTCATATCCCTCTTACCGTGACTCATAGCCTTCTTACCGTGACTCATAACCTTCTTACCGTGACTCATAGCCTTCTTACCGGCCTTATATAACATGTGACAAGTACTTGGACCGCCCCACAACCTTTTTACCGGCCTTATATAACAGGTGACAAGTACTTGGACCGCCCCATCCTTTTTACCGGCCTTATATAACAGGTGACAAGTACTTGGACCGCCCACAACCTTTTTACCGGCCTTATATAACAGGTGACAAGTACTTGGACCGCCCACAACCTTTTTACCGGCCTTATATAACAGGTGACAAGTACTTGGACCGCCCACAACCTTTTACCAGCCTTATATAACAGGTGACAAGTACTTGGACCGCCCACAACCTTTTTACCGGCCTTATATAACAGGTGACAAGTACTTGGACCGCCCACAACCTTTTTACCGGCCTTATATAACAGGTGACAAGTACTTGGACCGCCACACACCTTCAACTGGCCTTATATAGCAGGTGACAAGTAATTGGACCGCCCCACAACCTTCTTACCGGTCTTATATAACAGGTGACAAGTAATTGGACCGCCCCACAACCTTCTTACCGGTCTTATATAACAGGTGACAAGTGGTTGGACCGTGCTAGAACCTTCATACTCGCCTTATATAACAGGTTATTGTATTGTCCCACAACCTTCATACTGGCTTTCTAAACATGGAAAGAAAGATAACAACTATTATCTCTCTCTCACTTTACTCCACCCACACCCTACCAACACACACACATATATATATATATATATATATATATATATATATATATATATATATATATATATATATATATATAATTTTTCTCTCTCTTTACTCCACCAACATCCTACCAACATATATACCTCTCTCATTCTCTCTCACTTTCTTTCTCTCTCTTTCTTTCCCTCTCCTTATTCCACTCACCCTAACAACCTCTCTTTCTTTACTCCACCCACACCCACCAACCTCTCTCTGTCTCTTTACTCCAACCACACCCCACCAACCTCTCTCTGTCTCTTTACTCCACCCACACCCCACCAACCTCTCTCTTTCTCTCCTTACTCCACCCACACCCCACCAACCTCTCTCTCTTCCTTACTCCACCCACACCCCACGAACCTCTCTCTTTCCTTACTCCACCCACACCCCACGAACCTCTCTCTTTCTCCTTACTCCACCCACACCCCACCAACCTCTCTCTCTTTCCTTACTCCACCCACACTCCACGAACATCCTACGAACGTCTCTCTCTTTACACACCCTACCAACCTCTCCCTCTTTACTCCACATACACCCTACCAACCTCTCCCTCTTTACTCCACATACGCCCTACCAACCTCTCCCTCTTTACTCAACATACACCCTATCAACCTCTCCCTCTTTACTCAACATACACCCTACCAACCTCTCCCTCTTTACTCCACATACACCCTACCAACCTCTCCCTCTTTACTCCACATACACCCTACCAACCTCTCCCTCTTTACTCCACATACACCCTACCAACCTCTCCCTCTTTACTCCACATGCACCCTACCAACCTCTCCCTCTTTACTCCACATACACCCTACCAACCTCTCCCTCTTTACTCCACATACACCCTACCAACCTCTCCCTCTTTACTCCACATACACCCTACCACCTCTCCCTCTTTACTCCACATGCACCCTACCAACCTCTCCCTCTTTACTCCACATACACCCTATCAACCTTTCCCTCTTTACTCCACATACACCCTATCAACCTCTCCCTCTTTACTCCACATACACCCTACCAACCTCTCCCTCTTTACTCCACATACACCCTACCAACCTCTCCCTCTTTACTCCACATGCACCCTACCAACCTCTCCCTCTTTACTCCACATACACCCTATCAACCTCTCCCTCTTTACTCCACATACACCCTACCAACCTCTCCCTCTTTACTCCACATACACCCTACCAACCTCTCCCTCTTTACTCCACATACACCCTATCAACCTCTCCCTCTTTACTCCACATACACCCTATCAACCTCTCCCTCTTTACTCCACATACACCCTATCAACCTCTCCCTCTTTACTCCACATACACCCTATCAACCTCTCCCTCTTTACTCCACATACACCCTATCAACCTCTCCCTCTTTACTCCACATACACCCTACCAACCTCTCCTCTTTACTCCACTTACACCCTACAAATCTCTCACTCTCTCTCTTCTCCAACCACACCCACCAATATCTCTCTATTTACTCCACCCACACCAAACCAACCTCTCCTTTTGTACTCCACCCACACCCCATCAACCTCTTCTTTTTTTACTTCACCTACACTCCACCAACCTCTCCTTTTTTACTCCACGCACACTCCACCAACCTCTCCTTTTTTACTCCACCCACACCCTACCAACCTCTCCTCTTTTACTCCACCAACCTCTCCTTTTTTACTCCACCAACCTCTCCTTTTTTACTCCACCAACCTCTCCTTTTTACTCCACCAACCTCTCCTTTTTTACTCCACCCACACCCACCAACTCTCCTTTTTACTCCACCAACCTCTCCTTTTTTACTCCACCCACACCCCACCAACCTCTCCTTTTTTACTCCACCAACCTCTCCTTTTTTACTCCACCCACACCCCACCAACCTCTCCTTTTTTACTCCACCAACCTCTCCTTTTTTACTCCACCAACCTCTCCTTTTTTACTCCACCAACCTCTCCTTTTTTACTCCACCAACCTCTCCTTTTTACTCCACCAACCTCTCCTTTTTTACTCCACCAACCTCTCCTTTTTTACTCCACCAACCTCTCCTTTTTTACTCCACCCACAAACCTCTCCTTTTTTACTCCACCCACACTCCAGCAACCTCTCCTTTTTTTTACTGCACCCACACCCTACCAACTTCTCCTTTTTACTCCACCAACAATCCACCAATCTCTCCTTTTTTACTCCACCCACACTCCACCAACCTCTCCTTTTTTACTCTACCCACACCCCACCAACCTCACACTCTCTCCACTCACAATCCACCCAATATTCACCTCATACACACAACATTGCTTTAACTGCAACGAGAGAGTAAAACATGTATTATATTTTAAAATATTTCTCCTCTATTATTATAAATATTTAATTATTCATCCTATGTTGGATCGCCTGTTCTTAGCGACTGTTTCATATCTCAATTTTACAAAATCTATGAAATTTCTAGAAAGCCATCCAGATTTATCAGGTTTCGAAAAACACAAGAAACTAAAATATTTTTTTTTTCGATAAAACAAAACTTCACATAGCAAAAGGTTTACATCACGCCATATACCTTAATATGTTGTTTCATTGCTAAATGTGAACATATTACGCATATTTCAGGTACACTGTAATTTAGTGTTTATAAAAAGGCCATAAGCAGGCACATATGCGGGATTGAAGTTTAATATATATTTATTTAGGGAGTCGCGATAGTTCAGTGGTTAGTGAACTGTACTACAAAGGTTAAGAAGTAGGGTTCGATCCCAACCGACGGCTTCCGGGTTCACCCAGCCTATAATGGGTACCGGATTTTTTCTGTGAAAGTAAAGCAGCACGGGTGTAATACCGACCATATTACCCCAAAAATCATGTGCTGAAGGTCTGTAAAATATATGGTCACTAACACCATATTTCCTATACGTCACTTGGCGTGACGGGTCACCAACACCGTATTCCCCATACGCCACTTGGTGTGACGGGTCACCAACACCGTATTTCCTATACGCCACTTGGTGTACGGGTCACTAACGCCATATTCCCTATACGCCACTTGGCGTGACGGGTCACCAACGCCGTATTCGCCACTTGGCGTGACGGGTCACCAACACCGTATTCCCCATACGCCACTTGGTGTGACGGGTCACCAACACCGTATTTCCTATACGCCACTTAGTGTACGGCTCACTAACACCGTATTTCCTATACGCCACTTGGTGTACGGGTCACCAACACCGTATTTCCTATACGCCACTTGGTGTGACGGGTCACCAACACCGTATTTCCTATACGTCACTTGGTGTACGGGTCACTAACGCCATATTCCCTATACGCCACTTGGCGTGACGGGTCACCAACACCGTATTTCCCCATACGCCACTTGGTGTGACGGGTCACCAACACCATATTCCCTATACACCACTTAGCGTGACGCGTCACCAACACCATATTCCCTATACGCCACTTGGCGTGACGGGTCACCAACACCATATTCCCTATACGCCACTTGGCGTGACGGGTCACCAACACCATATTCCCTATACGCCACTTGGTGTGGCGGGTCTGTGTGTACTCGCGCACTTTAAGGAACTATTGGCAGTTAAAAATAGAAAAGAGTAGATCCAAAAGTTGCCGCTTCCTGAGGAAATTATCAGCAAAATCTGCCCACACCGATGTATCCAGACCATATACATAGGTTAGGGTTCTTCTCGGAGTTTATCGGTATTTCTCGGGGGAAAACGGAGCACCTACGGATTCATCCGGATTGAGATGTTGATGATGAACCTAACGAGGATGGAACTGACGTTTCGGCGTGCTTGCTATGCCTGGGCCAATAATAGGGAGATAATGCTTGCCCAAAATGCACTAATCCCCTCTCGTCTTTTCTTTGGAACGTTCGAAGGAGGGACTAGGTCCTTACGTTCGGAAACCAATGATGATCCTAAACATAACATAACCTGCATCTTAAACGGCAATCACCGTATCATAATGTAACAGCAAATATCGCGAGATGTATTCACGGACATAATGTTGCTTGGTTATGGTTGTGAAGGACTCCGGTATCACTGCAGACGAATTAAAATCCATAATTGCTAAACCGCCCGTGCCAGTGGAATCATCCGAATTAATATCTTATCTCCTAAACAAAGAAATGTAGCTGCAGTCCCCATCATAGCAGTCTCAGCACACGCCAAAAGACATAAGGCCAACCCGCACAGAAAGTGAATACAGCCATCTGTTCCCCGTCATACGATATCATCATTCATCGTAAGCAATTGAAATATCGAAACACATTCCGGATGAAACAGCTTACTCTTTGCACAGAGCACTTAATTCAGTAGCTCCGACAGACAGCCAGGCTTGGAATATGAGGAAACTGCAACAGGGAACACTTTTCAGGCACAGCCATTAACAGTTCCTCCGCCTATCTGCCATATTGACCGGTACTCACATGTTGTTGCTTATCAGCTATCATCTTTAACATTTGTACTTTGAGTTTTGCCTAACTTTCTTCTTCTTTCTACGTGTCCCTGAAAACCCAACCAGGGTAGTACTCTGGTAAGGCGAGGAATGCCGCCAATCATCGTGAGTTTTGATGCTTGAAGCGACACTATCCAGAAGTCTCCGAACATTTCTGGATAGGTGGTGGAACACATATGAGTGAAAACTCACATGCTTAGACGCCGATTCACGTCCCCTACTTTACCTTTACCTAAAAAGTTGGATACCGCTGTGTTTATTAGCACAACCATTATAGAAATGTCTGACTCGGTAGCGAGTTAGAGGGACACCTCTCCACACACATCCACACCCCAAGTTTCAGTTTTCTCTTTACTTCATGTTTATTGAAAATTCCTGCCAGCATTAATTACTCCGCCATCCCCGTTAATCCATGGTACTTCTTTTTTTTTTCTCTCTCTCCCCCCCCCCCCCACCCCCTTATTTGCTAGAACTTTGAGAAATAAACAAGAAAACGTAGTCAACAAACCAAAAAAAAACACCCACTATTGCAGACAAATTGAGTTGGTTACGACATCGTTTATGTACCCTGGTCGAGTTTCTGTATCACGGAGTAATCTTATACATAATTGTCTATATTTTTTTAGCCAGTGTTTAGCCTAAGGGGTTGTATCTAATTACGTTAGCATTATCTTTACATAGGCGTAACTAATTGCTGAAACTCATGGGGAGTGAGAGTGTGGCGGGATGTGATATAAGCTGAACCCTTTTATTGCTATAACTTTTACCAAGACATGTTAATTAATCCATGAGCTATGAGTATGAAAGATCTCTTTCAAATGTCATCACTCAATTGATATTAACATTTTCTTCGTTTATTACTGTTGTTATGAAGTCAAATGAAAGCTATTATTTATCACAAAATGCACGCAAATTAATATAAATAACAGGAAACAATTCAGTAACATCAACGCCCAAGGGAAACACCATATGAAAGAATAAGCACAAAATTGTTTCATTGTGCTCTTTTCTTTAAATAAATTATCTTTTAGGTAAATAATTTCGAGTTGTTTGGAGGTGAGGGAGGGAGAGAGAGAGAAAGAGGGAGAGAGAGAGTCTAACATTATCTCCGTGTGGAATGTTTTGTAAATGACATTTCATTTTTTACAAAAATTAAATCAACAAAAGAACGACTAGTGTCGGTGAACCGATATTTCTTTTCTTTTCTTTTTTTTTTTAGTTTTAACTATTTTAATTTTTTTGAAATACATTTTAATCGTATCAGTGAGAATACATTTTAATTGAGTCTCTAGAACCATTATTCAGCTCCAGCCTGATTCAGCTTAGTCAATCCAGCAGAAAATATTGCGTCCTGACTCATGAGTTGCGTTAGGTAATAATAGCAAGGAAGTGCGCTAGACAGCTCATCTGAATAGCGGGACCTAGAATAGTTTTTATTTCACTCCCCTATGTTATAAATAATTGTATGTTATAGTATGCGTGGCCGTGCGGCTAAAACCACTGTTCCGCTGGCT
Source organism: Megaustenia siamemsis (assembly GCA_032433765.1). Lineage (NCBI taxonomy): Eukaryota > Metazoa > Mollusca > Gastropoda > Stylommatophora > Ariophantidae > Megaustenia > Megaustenia siamemsis. Next base: position 33,994,232 of record JAVIAB010000088.1, on the reverse strand, counting down.
GAAAAGCTGACATACGGTTTGCGAAGCCCGCGGTAGACAGAAAGGATTTTTTCTATCGGGGGTGAAATAAAAATCCTGAGTCTTACACGTCGTGGCGACTGCTTGACCAAGCGGCCTTTATCCCTCGAGTTCTATTGTTGCCCCCCCCCCCCCCCCCCCCCCCGACATACACCAGCAATGGTACTATGTGTCGTAAAGATAGTTTAGTATATTCCTTAGTTATGTTTTATTTAATTTGATTTAAAATATGGTCGGTTCTCAGTTCAACAATGAACCAGTTATTGAGCAGAGTGATGATGTTATGTATCGGAACTAATCGAATAAATGGACGAAATATTGAACGAGAACAGATTAATCAAGTCTTTGGGAACTCGATTTAAAAGCGGAATATCCGGGCTCGAAATACGTTAGTGTCGAATTAACAAAAATAATAGGTACCTGACTTTTGAAGAGAAGAGAAAAAGAGAAGACAACCGGTAAGAGAGATTCTCGCTCCCTGCCAAGATGTGGCCAAGAGACGTGGACACCCTAGACTCCACGCCCCCAGCCACTTTAATGTATACCTAACGATACCATACGAGTATGGGATATCACCTCAGCCACAGTAATGGATACCTAACGATACCATACGAGTATGGGGTATCACGTCAGCCACAGTAATAGATACCTAACGATACCATACGAGTACGGGGTATCACGTCAGCCACAGTAATGGATACCTAACGATACCATACGAGTATGGGATATCGCCTCAGCCACAGTAATGGATACCTAACGATACCATACGAGTATGGGGTATCACGTCAGCCACAGTAATAGATACCTAACGATACCATACGAGTACGGGGTATCACGTCAGCCACAGTAATGGATACCTAACGATACCATACGAGTATGGGATATCGCCTCAGCCACAGTAATGGATACCTAACGATACCATACGAGTATGGGATATCGCCTCAGCCACAGTAATGGATACCTAACGATACCATACGAGTACGGGGTATCACGTCAGCCACAGTAATGGATACCTAACGATACCATACGAGTATGGGGTATCACGTCAGCCACAGTAATGGATACCTAACGATACCATACGAGTATGGGATATCGCCTCAGCTACAGTAATGGATACCTAACGATACCATACGAGTACGGGGTATCACGTCAGCCACAGTAATAGATACCTAACGATACCATACGAGTACGGGGTATCACGTCAGCCACAGTAATAGATACCTAACGATACCATACGAGTACGGGGTATCACCCGAGCCACAGTAATATATACCTAACGATACCATACGAGTACGGGGTATCACCCGAGCCACAGTAATATATACCTAACGATACCATACGAGAATGGGGTATCACCCCAGCCACAGTAATGCCAGGAGTATGGGGTATCACCCCAGCCACAGTAATGCTACGAGTATGGGGTGCCTAAACGTTGTCAAATAAATGTACATCAATGTTCTAGCTCAACTGTTTTTCCTTCCTCATTTCCTGCGCCGAGGGGAGATACAGTTGCGGGATTATATCTTCTGTTGGCCTTGCCTCGTGTAACGTTTCCCAGTGTCGCTAATTTTCTATAATGTCTTCTTATTTAGCATTCAAAGTTTGTGACCATGCAGATTTGACTTTCTTGTCATGTGACATGACGGAGGGGTAGGAACATCATGAAAATGAGCAGGTCGCATGATCGATAATGAGTGTGGGTGTATTTTCCTGATTTTTCGTCTAAGTCTGCGCTGCTGCTGACACGCTATAATATATTCACATGTATCCAGTCTTTTAGCGTTGAAAGATATGGATTACAGAAATGGTAATAAAGAATAATGTTAGGAAAACGACTGCTAAATGTCGCTTTCTGATGCGATTGGCTCAAATTGTTGTTTTTTTTTTTTTGTGCAATTCGTTGGTGACGCCATTGCATCAATGAATGACAGCAATTTTCGGTTAGAGCCTGGAGCATTGCTTGTCGCTTTTTGATAAAGTCACGACATAATGGACATAGTACGTCTCGTGGCAAAACCTCATTGGCTGACGCTATAATTCGACTCCTCCCATTATTATTAGACAGAAATGTTCAATATAAATGTGATCTTTAAATGCCAGCATTGTTGTCTGTCAATAAACGATCTGTTTCCTGCATGTAACAGTTTATGTTCCGCTAAAGTTAGTAGGTTTTGTGTTTCTTGTTTGCTTCACACCAGTCAGAAATCATCCCTCAATTTCTGCTTCACATACCATTTCATCATTTCAATTACAAGGCCTGATAAATTAAAATACTATGACCAAGTCAAAAGACAGATACAGCGAGCTGGAAAGAACAATAATAGAAGGCATGGTTCCTGGACGGTGCATCACGAGTAGACCGTGAAGAAGGTGTTCTCAAGACAGCAAGGAAACCTTGAACATGACAACTAAGAAGTGGGATATCTGACTAGAGACAGGTTTCTTCACCCGGGCTGTGATAAATGCAAGAATTAGCATTTATTAATTATTCTTCTTCGTTTGTTTTAGCGTGGTAGCGTTGAATCCATCGCATTAATGGAAACTTGAACTACGAGAAGATCTAGCAATGCACTCCTCGCTGGAGCGTGCCAGGTTCCAGCTCTCCTGGAGCACTTTATTCTAAAGGTGATCGCACTCCTCAAGATACACATTTCGTTTGTTACTTTAAACAGAAATTAAATCATCATCACCATCAAGTACCAGTACTAGGCCTGCTGGCGTAGGTGATTATGTCTCTCCACAACTTTCGATCTCGACAGTTATTTGTCATTTCTGTTGTTGACCTTCTGCCAAGCCATTCTCTTAAGCTGTCTGATATCTTTTCTCTTTTTTCCCTCTGTCTCTTTGTCCCTCAATTTTCCAAGTTGATACAATATATTCCAGCAATTCTGCTTTCATTACATGGCCAAAAATGATGATTGTTTCTTCCTAATATTGAAAATTAGCTCTTTTTTTTTTTTGCTTTGACCTCTTTCAGAACACTTTCATTACTCTTCTTAGCTGTCCATGGTATTCACAACATTCTTCTGTAAAACCACATTTCTACAGACTGCAGTGATTTTCTTGTTTGTTGTCCTATTGTCCATGATTCACATCCATATGTTAATAATGGCTCTACATAACATTTAAGAACTCGTTTTCTTGTTTCTTTTGTCAAAAATGGATTGCATAGTATTTTCCTCACTTTTTGGAAAGCTGCTTTTTACTGAGCCATTCTGCATCTCACCTCTGTTGTACATCTTCCATCTGAGGTTAATTAAATCATAATATAATGAAAAAGAAATAACACCAACATGGTAAAATATCTAGTATGACTAATTCTGACTTATGGAAATGAATCAGGGACAGTAGACGCACAAAAGAATAGACATTTGGAGGCTCCAGAGATGGGATTTTTCAGGAGAATGTTGAGAGTTCCATGAACAACGAAAAAGACCGACTAGGAAATTCTGAACGAGGCGAACACAAAAAAGAGCTGCTAGAAAACATCAGAAACAAAGCAATGGACATTTTCCGAGCACAGAATGAGGAGAGGAAAGTTTAAATACGTGAAGTTTCAACTGGCAAAATAAAAGGAATGAGAGATCGCAGACGACAAAAAGAGGCAATACAAGACAACTTGGCACGGCAAAGGGTCAACGACAGAGTTTGTAAGGTGCACTGTGGACATAAAGTTGTGGAAGTACATGATCGCCTGCACTATCGACGATGAGGTGGATACATCTCAAGCAGAAACCAACAACAACAAAAAACAACATTTTTACAGTCAAACTTCGATCGTTGATTCATCTAAAACATTCTTTTAAAATTGTTGATGACATTTTTTTTTCTGGTTAAGAGATGAGCTTTAGGGAGCCGCGATAGCTCAGTGGTTAGTGAACTGGACTACAAAGGACAAGAGGTAGGGTTCGATCCCAACAGACGGCTTCCGGGTACACCCAGCCTTAAATGGGTACAGGATTTTTTTTCTTGGAACGTAAATCTGCACGGGCGTGATACCGACCACATTACCCCAAAAATCATGTGCCAAAGATCTGTAAAATTGATGGTGACTAACACCATATTCCCTATACGCCGCTTGGCGTGACGGGGCTCTTTCTTATTCATCTTTTTCTAAGAGTTGAGCTTTGAGTAAGGAAACCATATTTTCGTCTGTGGGCTTATGTCATCACACCATTCCAAAATTGATCGTGAATGAACGGAACATATAGAGGCTTTCTGACTTGTATCAATGAGCTGTTGTAGACATAATCGTATGTGGAGAGAGAAAATAAAATATGACAGCAGCATGCCGCTGCCAGGACACTTAAAGAAACAGTTACGTTCCACAACACAGTTGAAACTATATTAATGTACTATATTTGTTCCCATAATTAATTATTATTCTCTGACGCTTACCGTGGACTGTCGTCGGTACTACCGAGTTCGTGTTCTATGCTGCAGAGTGTACATGTGTTTCTATGATTATCTACAGTCATTATTGATGTGATCATTAACATGCCAAGCCGACTTACTTTTCTAAAGAAAATTAACTTAATACTTTCCTCGAAGGTTAATTAAACTCTTGAAACCTGAACTCAATAGAGGTACTAAGAACATACACTTCCTTCAATCTATAATCAATTGAAGCTCTAAGAAATACATTTTCTTTCCTCTATATTCAATAGAGGCCCAAAGAATATACGCTTTCTTCCTTCTATATTCAATAGAGGCACAAAGAATATGCGCTTTCTTCCTTCTATATTCAATAGAAGCATAAAGAAAACACACTTTCTTCCCTCTATGTTCAATAGAAGCATAAAGAAAACACACTTTCTTCCTTCTATATTCAAGTAAAGTACGAAGAATATAAACTTCTTTCCCTTGTTCAAATAAAGTTATAGTTATGGTTATGTTTATGGAAGGCCCCGGTATCACTGCAAACGAATTAAAATCCATAATTGCTAAACCGCCCGTGCCAGCCAAATAAAGCACTAGGAATACATACTCTTCTCCCTCTATATTCAAGCAAATTACTTTCATGTTTCATATTCATTCATACACTTTCCTCCTTCTACAATCATGCAATGTACTAAGAACATTACTCTTTCCTCCATCTATTTTGAATTCAAGTACTAATAACATACTTTTTCCCTCCCTCTATATTGAATTAGGGAGCCGCGATAGCTCAGTGGTTAGTTAACTGGACTACAAAGGATATGAGGTAGGGCTCGATCCCAACCGACGGCTTTCGGGTTCACCCAGCCTTTAATGGGTACCGGAATTTTTTTCTGGGAAAGTAAAGCGGCACGGGCGTAATACCGACCACATTACCCCAAAAATCATGTGCCGAAGATCTGTAAAATATATGGTCACTAACACCATATTCCCTATACGCCACTTGGCGTGACGGGGGCTCTTTAATTTACATACTATATTGAATTAAAGAACATGAAGCCAGTATTGGGATGTGGTACACACTCCAAGGTATTGTGACAGCTTTACAAAAAGGGAACACAACGCAATACTGACGTTTCGGCCTGCGTCCTTCTTCAGAATACGGGGCCAACGACAACAAACGGTGAGGCACAAATACCTATAGCTACATGTCGGATGATGAAGTTAGGGAGAGGTGGTCGGAGAGATAAGAGATAGAATGGTAAGATGAAAAAGAGATGTGTTACATATGGAAAGATTGGTGAAGTGCAGAGATATATCAATTCTTAAGTATAGAGAAATGATGAGGAGAAAAAAATTATTTAGCAAAATCATTTTTAATATACTTTTATAGTTCATTATTGACTTTTCACTCTGTAGTTTTCAGCTCCTCATCAATTCTCTTTACTTACGATTTGATTATGTATCTACACTTCACCAATCTTCCCATATTTAACAGACCTCTTTTGCATCTCACTATCCTATCTCTCATCTCACCGTCCACCTCTCCCTAACTTCATCATGCGACATGCAGCTATAGATATTTGTGCCTCACCGTTTGTTGTCGTTGTCCACATATTCCGAAGAAGGCCCTATGCCGACACGTCAGTATTATGTTGTGTTCCTTCTTTGTAAAGCTGTCAACATACCTTAGACTGTATACCAAACCTCACTACTGGCTCCTTGCTACCAACTTTACCGCAGCATTGCAATTATTTGCCTGTTCCCAACTAAGAACATGCTCCTCTCTTCCACTATATTGCATTAAAGTATTAAGAACACCTACTCTCCTCTGTCTATCTCTATTTCTCTGACATGAAATTTCAGTGGCGAAAGGACAAATATATATATTAAAAAAAAAAATATGGTTACAACTTTACGTATTGAGTGGACGACACAATTTAGAACTACGTTTCGATTCAGTGAGCCTTCATCAGTAACAAACATATAACACATGCACACAGATATGTAAAATGTAAAGTAAAGTACTCCCGCCACGCCAAGTGGCTTATAGGGAATATGGTGTTAGTAACCAAAAATTCTATAGACCTTCAGCACATGATTTTTGGGGTAATGTGGTCGGTATTACGCCCGTGCCGCTTTACTTTCCCTGAAAAAAATCCGGTAACCCATTAAAGGCTGGGTGAACCGGAAGCCGTCGGCTGGGATCACCCTAACCCCTTGTACTTTTTAGACCAGTTCACTAACCACTGAGTTATCACGGCTCTCACACATATATGTATTTATAATAAATAAAATAATATATAAAATAATATAATATATAATACAAAAATATAATAATTTCGAACTAGAATGGGTGAAAAAAATAAAAATAAGAATAAAATGTAGTGCCAGTATATATATTTTTTTTTCATTTTTCCTTATTAGTTTTACTGCAGCTTCGCATTTGTAAGCATTTATATGCATTTCATTGCTTTGACCCGTGAAAATACAGTGCGAGAATCGTACTTCCATTTCTTGGTTATGACCAAACAGCGATTTCAGCATGAGCACCAGCATCAGACAGGCTAACGACGATAGATTAGGTGACTGAATGCATGCAGGTGAAAGTACACTTCCTGCTAACGACCACATGAGGCAAACATTAACCATCATGCCAGTAATAATAGCGTTTACGATGAGCATCTTTGAGATGATTGCACTGTTGATATCGATCATTATCATAATTGGGCCTTACGTGCGCCTTGTGTGTGGTAACAATCTGGAAAATGGTGAGCAGTCGTTTGTTAGACTGTTCAGTTGGCTAAGTGCTCAGTTAGTGATGTGGCGGTGAAGGGTTTAATCCAATAATTAAACATGACTTTTTTTGTAATGTTTCTTCTTCCTCTTATACTCCTTTTAAAATGGCATTCTTCATATTTTCTTATCGTTGTAAAATAAACATGAAATTGTATCTGGCAACTGAATTTGTAAAGAGACGGGACAGAAACAAAAAACTACGTTTCGGCAAAATCCTTCATCGGATACAAAGCAAAAAATATACAAAGATCAACACGATAGGCAAATAATATTCTAAAATAAATAAAAGATTATAAACATGAAATACAAACACGGATCTGAAAAATGGCGGAAAGAAACGGTGGACAGGATTTACGTAGTTCTTGCTTGCAAGTTTAAAAGATAATAAAGCATGTTGGATTTGATTTTTATCATCTACCTGTTTCTTCTGCCTTTACTGCTTTTCGTCCATCGCTTTATCCTGCAACTTTCACCCATTCTCAACAGTTTTAACTTCTGTCTTCCCGCCTCTATACATTTGTCTCATTCACAAATTATCCTCTTTATTTTTCTACTTTGCTCTTTTTTTCCACATTATTTTCTTATTTCTTCCAACCTTTATATTAGCGTCCCCACATCTCCTCCCCTTCTTCTTTTCCAACCATTCTGGTCCTTATTTCTCGTCTTCTCCGTCCTCATTTTCCTACTTCTCCGTCCTCATTTTCCTACTTCTCCGTCCTCATTTTCCTACTTCTCCGTCCTCATTTTCCTACTTCTCCGTCCTCATTTTCCTACTTCTCCGTCCTCATTTTCCTACTTCTCCGTCCTCATTTTCCTACTTCTCCGTCCTCATTTTCCTACTTCTCCGTCCTCATTTTCCTACTTCTCCGTCCTCATTTTCCTACTTCTCCGTCCTCATTTTCCTACTTCTCGGTCCTCATTTCCTTACTCATCCATCTTCATTTCCCTCCTTCTTCGTACCCCTTTCCCTACTCTTCCATCCTCATTTCTCTCTCTCTCTCTCTTTCTCTGTCCTCATTTTCCTGCGTCTCCGTCTTTATTTTCCTGCATTTCCGTCCACATTCTCCTAATCTCTGTCCTAATTTCCCTACATTACATCTTCATTTTCCTACATACCGTTCTTCTTTCTTTCTCCCCGGGCAAGTTCTCCCTTATTTTTTTCTTCCTTATTTCTTTCCTTCTTTTCCTTATTTCTTCCCTCCCTTCCCCACTCTTCACCTATTTTTCCTCCTTACCCCCCTAATTTTTATCCATTCCTAACTTTATTAAAAATGTCTTTCTCTCTATTCTGTATTCTCTTTCTTTTTCCCTCTCTTTACATCCACTATTTCATTGGTCGTCATTATATTTTTTGTATCTATTATTCTTGTTTTATTGTTATTGATTCTACCTAAAAATAAGTAATATTTTATTCCATTTCAACTAAACTTTCTCCAGCTGACGCTAACGGCAAGCGTTGGGGTTTAATGACAGCGAACATCACACAATGATTAGATAATCACAAAATGTTATATATATATATAAATATCTGCGATCAAGTCTCAATCGGAGTAGGATTCCAGACTCTCTTATGAAGTCAGCTGTCAGTTTAAGTAATTCGATTGCCCCATATAGTTTCTCTTCCAGGGAGGTGGGTGTGGACCACCTTGTCCTTCTCAGGTTTGTGTACTGGGGGGATCCTGTAGAATATGTTTTGTTGTCATGTTGTCCAGTGTACAGTGGCATTGGCTGGTTGTACCTATTTTGAATTTGGTGAACATATAGTTTCTCATTCTATTGTGGCCAGTGCGTAGGCGAAGTATGATGACTTGATCCCTCCTTGATAGTTGGTGGTATCCGTCCCTCTCGTTATGCTTTGGGTGTTCTCGTTTCCATTTTTCATGATAATGACCTTTATGTAAAATATGAAATAATATGAGAGACTTCAAGTAGAGCTGCAAAGAACATATAAAATACTCATAAAATTGTATCGAGCAGCTAAACTAGTAGAGAGACAAGACAAACTACGACGTTTCGGCAAAAACTTTCATCAGGTAAAAAACAAAAAAGATACTAAAATCCTAGAAGAACACAACTTTTAACATGAAAGTCAACACTTGTGTGAAAACTGACAACGACAGAAAGAAACGCGGCTCGTCACCGCTTAGAGGTTTTTATTTCTTTCCGTCATTTTCAATTGTCAGGTAAGTGTTTGACTTTCGTGTTTAATTTTGTGTTATTTTAGAATATCTATTGTGTTGATCATTTTATATTTGTTAGTTTGTGCAAAATAAAGGCTTCTGTCGAAACGTCCTAGTTTGTCTTTTGTCTCACTAATAGTTTACCTGGTCGATACAATTTTGTGTTTGTTTTACTGTAGCCCTGTTCAGTGGTTTTCAAAGTGTGTGCCGCGGCTCGCAGAGGCGTCGCCAAACTTTGACAAAGGCACCGCACCGGGGATATATTTTTGTGTTCCTACTTTGCAGAATACTTGGTTACAACTGGAAAAATAAAAGGAAAGAGAGATCGCGGACGACAAAGAGAGAAAATACTGGATAGCTTGGGGTCATGGCATGGGCAACAGTCAACAACAGAACTGATACGAGGCACTGTAGATAGAAGATTGTGGAAGGACATGATCGCCTACGCCAACTGGTATGACACATGATGATGACTCAGCGGTTGGGAGCAGCGATAGCTCAGTTGTTAGTGAACTGGACTACAAGGGACAAGAATTCAGGTTCGATCCTGACCGACAGCTTCCGGGTTCACCCAGCCTTAAATCAGGTACACTGATTTTTTTTCTGAGAAAGTAAAGCGACACGGGCGTAATACCGACCACATTACTCCAAAAATCAAATGCTGAAGAAATGTAAAAACTATGGTCGCTAACACCATATTCCCTATATGCCACTTGGCGTGACGGAGCTCTTTACTTTACTTACTCAGCAGTTAGAAATCATCAAATGACACATGGACAGTGTAATTTTGAGCACGAGATTTTTCACAGGATAATGTTATAATCCCGTTGACATTTATCCTCTTACAGATCATATCAGGGAGACTAGTAAAATAATATTAATGTGAATAGAAAGTAAATACTCACACAAACCTTTTCCCCACATTCAGCTCTTTGTTTATTACGCTCTGCGCGCCAAAACATTATTAATGTGTTGTTGTTTCTTTTTTGTGTGTGTTAAATTTGTGTTGTTGCAAATGCTGTAATAATGTTGAAGTGTCGAGTTAACTCAAAACAGAAACAAAAAAAAGAAGAATGTTTTGCAATATGTAAAACAACACCAAGATACAAACAAAGGGCAAACAGCCTCATCTGTCTCATTTGGACAGTGACATTGAATACAAATATACTCTTGTTTGTAATAATATAATTTTTTAAAAAAAACTGTTATTTGATTTTTTTTAAACGAGATACATTTTAATATCAGATATTTTATTTTTTTAACCGAGTACGTGAAATGCTAAATTGTGTGTTTGTGAAGAATTATGAAGATGTTATTTATAATATAAAAGAATGACTTTTTGTAGTTCTTTCTTGTTGCAACATTAAATCACTTTCTGTATTGTTGCTAAACTTCTATAGTATTACACAAAGTAATGACCTACCCAGAGATAAATACAACAATCGGAGTTTATATTCATGACCCAGACGGACAACACAATTGGTACTTGTTCTGGATAGTTCATACTTTTCCCGTTAGATTAAACAAGACTCAGAGTACACTCATGTCAGGCCATGAAGAAAAAGGAAAGTTGACGACTTGGATGTAGATGTCATAAGACGGGAGATATTTAAACTGTTAGCTACAAATTTACTTGTTACTCTCAAGAAATTTAAATAAATATTGCATATATTGTTTTGTAATTTCTAAAAGTACTTTATTTTAAAAAGTAAAAACTACTTTCAGGTAAACTGTAGACGACAGCAATATTATTTGTGAAAACCCTCATTTGATCGCTGCCCGAAGTAAATATATGAGGCAGACGTTATCAGTGGAGAACGAAGCCAAGAACGTTATCGGTGGAGATCGAAGCCAAGGACGTTAACAGTTTGGGAACCTCTGGTCTAGTTCAATACTTCACTTCCATACGTTACTATATGTTCCTCATAAGATAGTATATGTTCTTTATACGATATCATCTTCCTCATAAGATATTATATGTTCCTCATATGATATTAAATGTTCGTCATACAATATTATATGTCCTTTATACGATATTATATGTTCCTCAAAATCTTTTACTTTTGCTCTCGCTCTCATTTCACAGCTGATTGTTCTAATCTAAAAATAGTATTTTAGCTCTAGCCCGAGCCATTTTGCAACAATTATTGGTGGAAATGACCTGAGCCTGTCTTGCTTTGTTAAAATTCTTTCTTTAATCGGAGTGGTTCTACTTTGTGTTAGAGAGAGAAATTTGAATTTTCTGTTTGTTTAATAAATCAATTCTAATAGAATATTTTAATGTCATAGATTGGCTATTTTGATACTTTCTCGTGTGAGGTATTTAAGTTGTCAGTGCAAATGAATTTTTTTTTAAATAATGTATAGATTGTTTTAGAGTAGGCATAATGATGACAACAGGTAAGAGAAAAAGAGGAAGACACAGGGAGACACTGAGAAGAACATTGATGAGAGAGGCAAGAGCAGCAGGATTCGGCTCCCTCAATGAGATAGAGCAGCTTGCACAGAACAGAGACAAATGGCGAGATTTGATAAAATATCTTTAAGAGAAAACTGCTAGAACAAAAATTCAGATAGGAGAAGGAGTATCTTGGTCTACGCCCAATGGGCCGGCTACGGCTCGAAAGGTCAATAGATAGATAGATAGATTGTTAGTATCAATTCAATAAAATGTACCATAAATGAATTGTATACAAGTATCATTTGATGACATTTTTTCATGAAATTTTTATCAATGACATTTTAGTTCATGGTATCAGATGACATTTTATTGTAAAAATATATTATGACATTTTAGTTCACCAACATGACATTTTAGTTCACGTTCGTTTGTTATCATTTACGGATGACATTTTAGTTCATGTCCTCATTTAATGACATTTTGTATAATTTACCGATGACATTTTAGTTCATGTCCTAAAAAATCATTTACCGATGACATTTTAGTTCATGTCATTTACCGATGACATTTTAGTTCATGTCCTAAAAATTTTGTATCATTTTTTCACCGTATCATTTACCGATGACATTTTAGTTCATGTCCTAAAAATTTTGTATCATTTACGGATGACATTTTAGTTCATGTCCTAAAAATTTTGTATCATTACCGATGACATTTTAGGTCCTAAAAATGTATCATTTACGATGACATTTTAGTTCATGTCCTAAACATTTTGTTATCATTTACCGATGACATTTTAGTTCATGTCCTAAAAATTTTGTATCATTTACCGATGACATTTTAGTTCATGTCCTAAAAATGTTGTATCATTTACGGATGAAGATTTCTGGAGCTTAGTACATTTCTCTTATTCTTAAAATCGGAATTTTGTGGAAGTGGTTTCAGTTTGTGACACCGCATACAAAATGTGAAGTGTGTAGTTACAGCAAATATTTATGATTGTCTTTTACTTAATGGGGGAGCCGCGATAGCTCAGGGGTTAGTGAACAGGACTACAAAGGACAAGAGGTAGGGTTCGATCCCAACCGACAGCTTCTGGTTCACCCAGCCTTTAATGGGTACCGTTTTTTTTCTGGGAAAGTAAAGCGGCACGGGCGTAATACCGACCACATTACCCCAAAAATCATGTGCCGAAGGTTTGTAAAATTTATGGTCACAAACACCATATTCCCTATACGCCACTTGGCGTGACGGGGTACTTTTCTTTTTTTTTTTTTTTTTTTAGTTTAGTTAATGAAATAATGACGTCAATAAATAAATTAAAGCGAGACAACTCTGAGAGTTTCGTGGGGTACAAAATTACACTTTTAGCCATACAAGTTTTGTTGTTGTTTGGATAAAGCTTCTTCTAATCACTTTGAATGTGTAATGGCATGTCCAGCAAATGGAAGAAAACCACATTCCTAAGAAAATACTATCTGGTGAGCTAATACACGGAAGTAGACAAATCGGCAGACCTAAACTACGATATAGAGATATCTGTAAATCATCTCTGAAAGACTTGTGGCAAGAGATCACACGTTATGGGGAGCCTGTATAAATAATGGCATAACAACATCTGAAGATGCACTATGGCAAAATATGTAAGAGAAAAGACTCATGAAAAATAGGTAGAAAACCCAGTGGATCAGGGGACCTGACTTGTTCATTCTACATCCGAATGTATTTGTCAAACATTGGTAGAATCAGCCATGAGAGAAGCTGTTCGACAATAACAAAACCTTAAAAAAATACACAATTGCCTCCACTAAACCGCCTGACAAGACGAAAAGGGCCATAGTTATAGTTAAAGTTATAGTTATATTTATAGTTATATTGATAGTTATAGTTATATTTATAGTTATAGTTATTCGATGGCCTCGGTATCACTGCAAAGTAATTAAAATCCATAATTGCTCAACCGCCCGTGCTAGTGGAATCATCAGTATTAACATTTCATCGAAAATCAAAAAAAAAAAAAAAAAAAGAAGCTGCAGTCCCCATCATAGCAAACATAGCACACGTCAAAAGACATAAGGCATAGTAGCACCGATAGTGAACGCAGCTGAACTGTCCTTCGTCATACGATATCATCATTCATGGTAATCTGAATATAGAAACACCATCCGATGAAACACACAGCTCACGGTGTGTACAGAGCACTAAACTCAGTAGCTCCTGCAGCAAACCGGTAATATGGTACCAGGCCATATATATATATATATATATATATATATATATATATATATATATATATATATATATATATATATAAGTGAAGAGGTATGCATGTTTTACCTGCCAGGAAAGGCGCAAATGAACTAAATTATCCTCGACAAACAGCCGTGTTTAACACTTCTCCTTCTATTTTTCCGTCATCACTCACGTGCCGCTTTCCACATTTACAACTCTTGTAAAGACAGCAGATTTCCCGAAGTTTTTCTTATTGATGTAAATTGTTTGGTTTAGTGTAAGGAGATGAAGTGCAGCCATGTGTTGTTCTCTGGCTACATGTTGCGCGGGGTGACCTACTTCAACAGAAGCCCAGCGGCAGTCATTGAACAAACATCTGCCTATATCAGATACATCCATTCTGTTATAGCGCAGTGGATGGATATTACGTCATTTTGCTGCAGAGCTTAAAAGGTAAAACGGTTAATACTCACCACGTGTTTTTGTATAGGCTTTGTGTATATAGTAATGTTAATGTATTGGCTATATATGTGTACTTCCATCAACCATTCTCCTCTTTTGTTTTTCCTGATGCCTTTTTTTAATCACTTTATTTTCCTATTTTTTCCATCCTCCAATTCAGCGTTCCATTTTTCCTCTCCTCCTTCATTTCTGTCCTCCATCATCATGTCCCTACTTCTCCATCCGCATTTCCCTCCATCTCTGTCCTCACCCTCATGTCCATACTTCCCCACCCTCACCTCCCTCCATCTCCGTCCTCACCCTCATGTCCATACTTCCCCACCCTCATTTCCCTCCATCTCCGTCCTCACCCTCATGTCCATACTTCCCCACCCTCATTTCCCTCCATCTCCGTCCTCACCCTCATGTCCATATTCTCCACCCTCATTTCCCTCCATCTCCGTCCTCACCCTCATGTCCATACTTCCCCACCCTTATTTCCCTCCATCTCCGTCCTCACCCTCATGTCCATATTCTCCACCCTCATTTCCCTCCATCTCTGTCCTCACCCTCATGTCCATACTTCCCCACCCTCATAAAAGCAAAACTAATACAAAACGTGTATATTACATTTACATAGATATATATTCCAACGTTCAGCGCCAGTTGTAGACAACAAGATCGTTATTTCTTAGAGGGCAGGACATGGGAAAGTGAGAATAATTTGTTTTTCTTTTTCTGAAATTGTATCGAGGGCCGAGATAGGAGAAACCGAGGAGTCGACGCGGGCATGATTATTTTCTGATTGACTCGTGGAATTGCTCTCATGTAATGGACACAATTTAACATGAATGAAAACGCAAACAATTTAGTGCACAAGAGATGCAGAGAGGCACAGTGTGCGTCACTTTGGGGGAGTTTGAAAGAATCTCCACACCAGATAAGGAAATAAGATTTAGTTGTTGCTGTGTAAGACTGTCCAAACATGGATGTTTGTCACTGATAGTCTAGCTGTCTTCCACATTTATTGTTTCAGAAATATGACATGTATATCATGTAATATCATTATTGTTTTGTAAATTCGTATTAATTATATAGGATGTCTCACTCGTTACCGAACCCTACATTACTTTAATGATTATACCTCTAAATACACGCTCCTCTAGAGAATACCAACATATTTTCCAGCTAGTTTTTAGTTTAGTTTAGTTTAGTTTAGTTTAGTTACTATAATTTAGTTCAGTTCAGTTCGGTTCGGTTCGGTTCAGTTCAGTTCAGTTCAGCTTAGTTTAGTTTTTAGTTTAGTAACTATAGTTCCTTTGTGTTACCGGGGCCTCATTATGAGGGAAGTAAAGAATAGTGACACTGTGACCTTCCAGGCATGTCGTAAGAGGCGACTAAGGAGGTTGATCGTTGGCTTGACAGGCTGTCATTGTAAAAAGTATTGTTATGGAAATAGCACCATATATTATAGAGCAGTGATCTCTGCAATATGTGCCACTTTGGCACGCAAGGTTTCTGTTTTTGATATTGTGGTTCTGCCCTATGTGCCGTCTTCGGCTCGAAAGGACAATTGATAGATAGAACTATAGTTCAGTTCAGTTTAGTTTAGTCGACGGATAATCTTCACTGCACGTCGGACACGTCCATATGTGCTCAGATCTCCACCCCAGTATGTCCCCTCAATGTGTGGAGACTGATTACTCCAGTTTTGTGTTAGTTATTCGTATCGGTCTTCCCACATAGCGCTCCTTCATGTCGTCTTCAGTTTATAACTGATATTCACGCTGTCTGAACATGGTTGTAGATGCATGATCATTGACTGAACTATTAACTCCCCCTGCCTTCCCGAGGACATTCAGAATGTCATTCCGGTCCACTCCACGTCTGTTGCCCACGGCAGTTGTTCTAGCCAGGCTGTCAGTTAATTCATTGCCTTTCACGCCAGAAGTGTTCAGGGATGAAAATGGAACCTGTCTCAGTCAGTCCTGAGTTCTTTAGTAAAACCATTGTCTTCGATCTTCCTGAACATGCTCATCGAGTCACTCAGAAAATACACAAGAATAAAGGGTCAGAATTTCGAGCCAGGCCATTGCTTTTGTTATTGCCACGATCTCCATGGTTTAGTTATTGCCACGATCTGCATGGTTTAGTTATTACCACGATCTGCATGGTTTAGTTATTGCCACGATCTCCATGGTTTAGTTATTGCCACGATCTGCATGGTTTAGTTATTGCCACGATCTCCATGGTTTAGTTATTACCACGATCTCCATGGTTTAGTTATTGCCACGATCTGCATGGTTTAGTTATTGCCACGATCTCCATGGTTTAGTTATTGCCACGATCTGCATGTTTTAGTTATTACCACGATCTCCATGGTTTAGTTATTACCACGATCTCCATGGTTTAGTTATTGCCACGATCTCCATGGTTTAGTTATTGCCACGATCTCCATGATTTAGTTATTGCCACGATCTCCATGATTTAGTTATTGCCACGATCTCCATGGTTTAGTTATTGCCACGATCTCCATGGTTTAGTTATTGCCACGATCTCCGTGATTTAGTTGATGCCACGATCTCCATGGTTTAGTTATTACCACGATCTCCATGGTTTAGTTATTGCCACGATCTCCATTGTTTAGTTATTGCCACGATCTCCATGGTTTAGTTATTGCCACGATCTCCATGGTTTAGTTATTACCACGATCTCCATGGTTTAGTTATTGCCACGATCTCCATGGTTTAGTTATTGCCACGATCTCCATGGTTTAGTTATTACCACGATCTCCATGGTTTAGTTATTACCACGATCTCCATGGTTTAGTTATTGCCCCGATCTCCATGGTTTAGTTATTGCCACGATCTCCATGGTTTAGTTATTGCCACGATCTCCATGGTTTAGTTATTACCACGATGTCCATGGTTTAGTTATTGCCATGATCTCCAAATTTTAGTTATTGCCACGATCTCCATGATTTAGTTATTGCCACGATCTCCATGATTTAGTTATTGCCACGATCTCCATGGTTTAGTTATTGCCACGATCTCCATGGTTTAGTTATTGCCACGATCTCCATGGTTTAGTTATTGCCACGATCTCCATGGTTTAGCTATTACCACGATCTCCATGGTTTAGCTATTACCACGATCTCCATGGTTTAGTTATTGCCACGATCTCCATGGTTTAGTTATTGCCACGATCTCCATGGTTTAGTTATTACCACGATCTCCATGGTTTAGTTATTACCACGATCTCCATGGTTTAGTTATTGCCACGATCTCCATTTTTTAGTTATTGCCACAATCTCCATGGTTTAGTTATTGCCACGATCTGCATGGTCTAGTTATTGCCACGATCTCCATGGTTTAGTTATTACCACGATCTCCATGGTTTAGTTATTGCCACGATCTGCATGGTTTAGTTATTGCCACGATCTCCATGGTTTAGTTATTACCACGATCTCCATGGTTTAGTTATTACCACGATCTCCATGGTTTAGTTATTGCCACGATCTCCATGGTTTAGTTATTGCCACAATCTCCATGGTTTAGTTATTGCCACGATCTCCATGGTTTAGTTATTGCCACGATCTCCATGATTTAGTTATTGCCACGATCTCCATGGTTTAGTTATTGCCACGATCTCCATGATTTAGTTATTGCCACGATCTCCATGATTTAGTTATTGCCACGATCTCCATGATTTAGTTATTGCCACGATCTCCATGATTTAGTTATTGCCACGATCTCCATGGTTTAGTTATTGCCACGATCTCCATGATTTAGTTATTGCCACGATCTCCATGATTTAGTTATTGCCACGATCTCCATGGTTTAGTTATTGCCACGATCTCCATGATTTAGTTATTGCCACGATCTCCATGGTTTAGTTATTGCCACGATCTCCATGGTTTAGTTATTGCCACGATCTCCATGGTTTAGTTATTACCACGATCTCCATGGTTTAGTTATTACCACGATCTCCATGGTTTAGTTATTACCACGATCTCTATGGTTTAGTTATTGCCACGATCTCCATGGTTTAGTTATTGCCACGATCTCCATGGTTTAGTTATTACCACGATCTCCATGGTTTAGTTATTGCCACGATCTCCATGGTTTTAGTTATTGCCACGATCTCCATGGTTTAGTTATTGCCATGATCTCCATGGTTTAGTTATTGCCACGATCTCCATGGTTTAGTTATTGCCACGATCTCCATGGTTTAGTTATTGCCACGATCTCCATGGTTTAGTTATTGCCACGATCTCCATGGTCATACTGCTTGTAGTTACCACGAAAGCACCGATCTCCTACTTTACTGTTCTTCCTCTGACCTGAACCACGAACGCCCATGAGCTCCGACTGTGTCAAACAGTTAGGACCCATCAGTGTAGACGACTGCAGCAACCTTCAGGTGAATTCTTATAGATCAAGTTCTGCACCTCCGTTTCTAAATCCATGATTTTCCAGCTATCCTATGCGAAATATCAGGTAATGTACACCAGCAGTCACGAACAATAACCGTATCGGGTTGAGACCCTCAGCCACGAGATCAGCAGAGAGGCGCGTAGGGCTGGCGTCACACACGCGCGCACGCACGCAAACACACACACATACGCACGAACACACACATGCATGAATCTTGGTGCATCTACTTCCTTACTAGTGCAATATCGCTGCTACATAATGATTGTATATCGTCCTACATGTTTACACTAGTGCTTCACTCTGTAGACTATTAGCATTGTCGCCATGTAGATAGACGTGTATATATATTCTTATTCATTTGTGTGATGTCTGTTGTTCCAGCTGAAGGCCTACTTGGCCGAAACGTCGACTTTTGTTTTGTTACTCACATACGTAAAGCTGTTACCATTCCACTTTTTTCTCCTTGTTTGTAAAATTCTCACACATACATAGATTTGCTTTCATGTCACTCACAATAAACATAGTAAAGTAAAGTAAAGAGCCCCCGTCACGCCAAGCGACGTATAGGGAATATGACGTTAGTGACTATTAATTTTACGACCTTCAGCACATGATTTTTGAGGTAATGTGGTCGGTATTACGCCCGTGCCGCTTTACTTTCGCAGAAAAAAATATGGTACCCATTTAAGGTTGGGTGAACCCGGAAGCCGTTGGTTGGGATCGAACTCTACCTCTTGTCCTTTGTCTCAATAAACATACTCCTGTTCAAATTTCGATGTAACACGTCCATTGTAATTACTGAGGAAATGCCGGGTTCTGTAGCAAATGAGACAAGTCCTATAATTTAAAGGTTTCACCATTAATCAAATTTCTGCTAGAAAATCGAATCGAATATCTTGAACCGGAGAGTGCCACATTTTTCAATCTTTGAAATGTTTCTTCTCATGAAGATTAATTACCAACAAAAACATCATATTCGAGATAGAAAATTGTAATTTTAGCGCAATTTCATAAAGTAAAACCAGTACCATTAATGTCAGTTTCTTAAATGAAAGAAATTGTATACGCGTGTGTTTGTCATTGATAATTTAGATGATGTCCTCATTTGTGTCTTTCTATCATCATCATCATCATCATCATCATGTCGCATGTCCATTGCAGAACATTGTATTCACCACAGCCTGTCTGAAAGAAAATGTGTCCTTAGCCAGATGTCCCACAGAACGTTACTTTCATCACAGCCCGTCTGAGAGAATCTCTGTCTCTAACCAGATCTCCCACAGAACGTTGTATTCACCACAGTCCGTCTGAAAGAATCCCTGTCTCTAGCGAGATCTCCCACTTGTTTTAGCTGTCATATTCAAGGTTTCCTTGATG
Source organism: Megaustenia siamemsis (assembly GCA_032433765.1). Classification (NCBI taxonomy): domain Eukaryota; kingdom Metazoa; phylum Mollusca; class Gastropoda; order Stylommatophora; family Ariophantidae; genus Megaustenia; species Megaustenia siamemsis. The sequence continues at coordinate 33,973,971 of JAVIAB010000088.1, read as the reverse complement.
TCTTGAAACAACCTTCTTCCTTGTCTGCCCTAGATTCTTCCCCCAGGAACTATACCTTCCATTACTGTTCATTCCAACCCTCTGTGTTTTTCGACATGGTCATATTTTAATGTCGTCTGTAGAAAGGTGTTTAAAAGCCAGTTCTTTTTAATATTTGAATCTTTTAGTGAATCTTCATTGCTATTTTTCTTTATTTGATGCATATAGAAGATAGAATAAACATGCTTCTTTTATACATTCAAAATGATTAGATAAATTTGTTAATTGAAGTTTTAAAACTTTCAGGGTTGGTTCATTTTTGCTTTCCTTGAAAATCTCAGGAGATAAGAACAAATATAAAATATATGAACTACTATGAGGGACCGCGAGTAGAAGATGCCTTCCTTCTCTCTCTCTTGTCCTCTTGTTCTCTATTTCATCCCACCACATGTGACATCTCCTTTCATCCATTGAGTTCCCCTTTCTTTTTGTTCTCTGTTTGGCTCCGTTTGGTCCATTAAATCCTACCGGCAATATTGTCTATTAATCATGTAACCAAGAGCTACGTTAATCCTTGCCACTGTTTCTTTCCGCCATTTTTCAGATTAGTGTTTGGCTTTTGTATTTATATTTCTTTCCAAATTTTAGAGTAGTATTTGCCTATCGAGTAGATCTGTATATATATTTTTTTTTTACCTGATGAAGGTCTTTGCCGAAACGTCGTTGTTTATCTCGTGTCTCTGATAATTTTACTGCTAGATGCAATTTCATGTTAATTTTTACACTGAAAATGTAATTTTTGCCAAACTGTAATATTTTTTTTATGAGCATTACCAATTAAAATATTAGCCATAGATGAATGCTTAATTTAGCTACCCTTTCACACTTTGTGTCTGTGGTCACATACCACCTCCTTCAAATATTGGTTTTAAAAATGAGTGGAAGGTAGTAGGCTAAGGACATCTTCATCCACAATGGCTGCACAAGTTCCACTGTTAGAACTGAAATTTGAGGGGTGAAAAGAAAAGAACCACTGCTACCTGCCACGCATGTTGTAAGAGACAACTCAGGAGGTTTGGAATTGTCGCATGCGCAGTCGAGTAGGACGTGTACGGAACGACCTTGTCAGCAGAATTTATCGATGCATTTAGGAAATTACTGTAATAAGTGCTGGAGCGGATATGGGAAATTGCTGACTACAATTAAACCGATGTCAACTGATAGAATAGAATAGTCAATGTCAGAAACAAACAGCTATGTATATTCTGGTCACACAAATGCTACAAGGTTGATCTAAAATGCTAAGTTAACAAACAACAGTACGATGCTTTCCATCAACTGACTTCTTGATTAGATCTCTGTGAAGGACTAGACAACAAATGTGATACATAATGATGTGTAAAATATTTGCTCTAAAAATAGACAGGCTTCAACATCATTAACCTTCTTCTTGCATCATTCGCAATCACCACACCCCTGGCAGCCAAATCGACAAGGGAGTTAAGTTAGGTGAGGATAGAGAATGTTTCTTAAACTCAGTGCAATTGAAATGTATCTACCGAGGCATGTGAAGCCTGGACCTGACGAACTGTGTGGAGGTAACTACAAAAGTTCAGTGAACGGAAAGTCGTCTCTATCAGCGAGCTGTGGAGCATAAAGACCACGACGAGCTACACATTAAGCTCTGATAGATCAGCTACATGGTTTCTTTATTTCTCTGGACTAAGCGGATATTTCACTGGACTAAGCGGATATTTCACTATAAAGGGAGGTTATGTTGCGGAGTATTCCTTAACTTATACCTAAGTCAACTTCATATAAACTCTTCTTCTTCTTTCCTTCCTCATCTGCCTTTCAGCGTCGAGGGAGATATAATTTGTGGCATTTTGTTCTTCTGTTCGCTTCTGCTGCTATTATGTTTCCTAATGCTTCTAATATTCCATCTATCCATCTTTTTCGTGGTCGACCCTTGGGTTTGGTATTCTTGCAACGTTTATTAAGGGCTCGTTGTGATGTGTTTTGATCACTCTGCCTTGTCACGTAGCCAAACCATGTTATCTGTTGTTTCTTTATATATTCAATGGCAAGTGCTAGTCCTAATTTTTTCTCAGTTCTTCATATCTGATCTTGTCTCTGAGACTGTTTCCTGTCATTCGTCTAACACATTTCTCATAACTCAGTAGAGGTTAATTTTCTTATTGTTCTTACATCTAGCTTCATATAATACCCGTCAATAAATTAACTCACATTTACTGCTAAACGATATCAAGGTATTCGCTCAGTACTACGGAGTTCGTGCATCTAAGCTGAAGCTGTCATCAGTGATATCGCTAGTGTGTGTCGGGTGTGCTACCCGATTAGTGTGTGTCGTCAGTGCTACCGCTAGTGTGTGTCGGGTGTGCTACCCGATTAGTGTGTGTCGTCAGTGCTACTGCTAGTGTGTGTCGGGTGTGCTACCCGATTAGTGTGTGTCGTCAGTGCTACTGCTAGTGTGTGTCGGGTGTGCTACCCGATTAGTGTGTGTCGTCAGAGCTACCGCTAGTGTGTGTCGGGTGTGCTTCTTACTGGGAAACCTGCTGAAGAAGAAATCTGAGATCTATGTAGTTGTCCGTTGGGCAAAGAAGTAGGTGTGTCGGGTGTACTTCTTACAGGGAAACCTGCTAAAGAAGAAATCTGAGATCTATGTAGTTGTCCGTTGGGCAAAGAAGTAGGTGTGTCGGGTGTACTTCTTACAGGGAAACCTGCTGAAGAAGAAATGTGAGAACTATGTAGTTGTCCGTTGGGCAAAGAAGTAGGTGTGTCGGGTGTACTTCTTACAGGGAAACCTGCTGAAGAAGAAATGTGAGAACTATGTAGTTGTCCGTTGGGCAAAGAAGTAGGTGTGTCGGGTGTACTTCTTACAGGGAAACCTGCTAAAGAAGAAATCGGAGATCTATGTAGTTGTCCGTTGGGCAATGAAGTAGGTGTGTCGGACAAAACAAATCTAAACAATAGAAACACAAACTACAAACACCAGGAATAAAGAGAGAGAGAGAGAGAGAGAGAGAGAGAGAGAGAGAGAGAGAGCATCTATTGCACACGACAGGCAGTTAAACCACTTCTACAGACATCATTATGTACCATACAGGTTGGCGTAGGCAATCATGTCCTTCCACAATCTTCTATCCATCGTGCATCGTATCAATCCTGTTGTTGAATGTTTTCCATGCCATAACACCAAGCTATCTATTTTCTCTCTTTGTTCTCGATCTCTCTTTCTGTGATCTTGCCAGTTGTAACCAAATATTCCAGCTTAACTTTTCTCATGATGTGCCCGAAACATGTTAATTGTTACTTTCTGATGTTTCTTAAGAGCTCCCTTTTTGTGTTGGCTTCTTTGATAATTTCCTCGTTGATCTCTTTAGCTGTCCAGGGAACATTCAACTTTCTTCTAATAGATATGACCAGGGAACATTACTGAAGATACTACTGCAAGATATGGTTCCACACACAGAAATGAGCTTTTAATAAGTAGTACACTAAATATTTAAAAACATCACGGAGATGCGAGGCCTAAATATTATTGAAAAAGATAATCAATAACCCAATACATACTGATGATACTGCATTATTAGCAGAAAATCCTAAAGATCTACAACAATTACTTAGTGAAATGAACACGACAAGCAAAAAATGTGGATTAGATATGAATATAAAAAAAGACTGCAGTTATGATCATAAACAAAGATAATACTCAAAATCTACAAATGGATATCACATTCCAAGGAATAGACCAGGATACAGTTCATAGCTACAACTACCTTGGACATACTGTAACCAGTGATGGAAAATATAAAACTGAAATAGACAAAAACAAAGTAGGAATGGCAAAAAATAATTTTAATGCCGTGAAAAATACACTAACATAAAAACAAATAACACCAGGGATAATTATAATTATGAAAAGAAAATGTTACATTTTCCCAAAATTCCTGTGTGGTGTAGAAACATGGACATTAGACATGAATACATAACAAAAATTGGAATCTTTTGAAATGTGGATTTATAGAAGAATAGGCAGAATCGGATGGAAAGAAAAGAAAACAAACGATGAAGTCTTAACACAACTAAAAATGGAAAGAGAACTACTAAACACAATTCAAATAAGACAAATGAGATTTTTGGGGCATGTTAAGAGACACAGCAGCCTACTAAAAGTAATCTTAGATGGGAAAATACAAAGTAAAAGAGGCAGAGGCAGACCACGACTAACATGGATGAGTAACATCAAAATATGAACAAGTCAGCCTATGACAACCTGCACCATCAAAGCAAGAAACAGAGCGGAATGGCGCTCTATCGTAGTCAACCTTCAATGCGGAGACGGCTCTCAATGATGATGATGATGATGATGAGTCAGATAGAAGAACTTTCATTTTGAATGCTGACCAAGTCGGACTCCTGGGAGTCACGACGCAAGCCATCACCCCTCTCCCCTCCCCTCCCCCCTTTTTTCCCCGCGAGACTCAAGAAGCTAAAAGGCCGAAACACTTCCTCAACGGTACTCTTCTGATGCATGGGTTCCTCCCTGCTGCTAAGCGCTGTCTGAAGAGTTTCTAATCATTCCATACACATTCAACTATTAATCATAAAAAATGGATGCGTCGGAGATAATCTCAAACCCACTTGTTAGCGTCGTAACATACAGTTACTGAATGTTTGTGTCTGTGGATAGCTGCACATCTTGCTTGTGTACAGATACTAATATAAAGAGTAGAATAATATTTTCTCACCAAACGCACGACACGAACACACCCATATGTATCTATGATTTTTTTTTCTACAAATGTACTGCAATGAGTATTTTCATGCTCCTTATACTCCCGGCGATATGATCACCCATTCCGCAAAATAGTGTGTATATTTACGTCAAACTGCAAGATGGTTTAGAAGTTAGACGTTTCAACAAAAATCTCTTCGTTTTTATTTTTACCTACAAGCAGCGTGACGACATAACGAGCCCTAAAATTCCTGGTAGCGCGACGATTTTTTTTCTCAACCATTGAAAAATATATGTACAGTTAACAAGGCAGTAGCGTTTTCAAGATGTAGCATCCATCATGTTGATTTATTTGTTTTATTCACAACAAAAGAAATGCTTATTTGAAGTTTCAAGTAAAAAGAGCAAAATTCGCAACGTGTGTGTTTGAAGAAACCGATCCTACATTTCCTCTTTCTTTTTTCCATTCATATTTATCCTTCGTGAAAAAGCGTATTCATCCAAATATTTGCTTTGATGATCATGTTTACCTAGCTTGTCTCTACAGTTGCTTATCAGTTCCGCTGTTGAGAATCTGTCATGCCATTCTTCTAAGCTCTTTGCTTTATTCTATTTTTTTCCATTCATTTCCCATCTGTCTCTACTTACCTTGGTTGTTCCAGCTATGTCGTTGCATTATTTTGTTTCTTTCTGTTTGTATGGTCGACAAACTACGACTGTTTTCTCAATATACATTTCTTTTGTCTTTGAGACGCGAAAATTGTAAAAAAAAAAAGAAAAAGTAAAGAGCGCCGTCACGTCAAGTGGCGTATTGGGGATATGGTGTTAGTGATCATAATTGTTACAGACTTTCGGCTGAGGATCTATAGGTTAATGTGGTCAGTATTACGCCTGTGCCGCTTTACTTCCCCAGAAATACATCCGGTACCCATTTAAGGCTGGGTGAACCCGGAAGCCTTCGACCAGGATCGAACCCAACCTCTTGTCCTTTTTAGTCCAATTCACTAACCACTGAGCTATCGCGGCTCCCTCGTGTAAATAGTCTCGTAAAAATTGTTAGCCGTCCACAGTTTTTTATTTTCATGTAAACAAGAATGGGATGAAGAGGAAGAAGATACCTGACAAGATACTGCCATTCAATTAAGTGTGACCGACGTTCTCCTTATCGTCAAAAGCCCCTAGGTTCTGTAAACTTGCTTGCTTGGGTTCACCCGATGACTAGAGGAATAGTTGCACCTCTTTGTCATCCGCCCTTAAATGGACGTTAACTAGGCGTGGATGTGTCGTGTTACGCTTTAATATAGAGCTGTGATATTTTCGTCTTTCGGCCCAACACATCCGACTTCAGCACGGAATTTGTACCTACGGATTGCCTTCCCTCTCGATCCCTACTAATTCGGTTAAACTAGACTGGTTAGTATGTTTCTAGGGAACGTGAAGAAGTTGAATAGGTTCTTTAGGGTTTTGGTCACATATCCTGCCGCAAGCTGTCAGCTATGAGTCGCTGACAGCTTCCAGCTCTATTGCTGTCGTGCGTTTCTCCTTTAGTTCTGTGTGCTAATTTTCATTTTGTACGAAATCATTCGCAAACGTAATTGTTGTTTTGTTGCTTTGGTCGTCCATTAATCATTAATGGCATCGTCATTAACACTGTGTCTTCGATAATACATTCAATTAGGATATTTATACATGGCATGTTTAAACAGACCACTGATAGAAATATCATATCTATATTGTTTGTCTACTTGTTTCTCTGTGTCCGTTTTTATCTTCTTGTTTCTGTGTCCCACTTAATTTACTTGTCCCTCTCTATCTACTTGTTTCTCTGTGTTGCTCTTTATCTACTCGTTTCTCTGTGTCCCACTTAATTTACTTGCCCCTCTCACCCAGAGTGCATTAAGAGATCTAAAATGCGTCCAGACATTGCACTCTACACGTCAAATATGACCCATGTCATTTTAATAGAACTCACAGTGCCATTTGAATCCAGGATAGAGGAACAGCATATATTCAAACTATCTAAATACAAGGATCTCGCCACCGAGCTGAGAAAGCAGGGAGTACAGAGTAGAGTGTTTTCGGTGGTGGTTAGTGCCAGAGGACTCACAACCCCATCCCTCTACGACCTCTTAAAAATGCTAGGAATTAAGGGAGGGATGCGGTCAAGAACAATGAAGACTATTGCTGAGTCAGCAGAAAGAGCGTCGTGCTGGCTGTGGCAGAATCGAGACAGACCAACAGTTAAATAATATTATGTCCAGACCAGACGGATCGGGCGACTATTTTACACCTTGACCACTTATTGCTCCCACATAAGTCAACAGAGTAGGGAGGATTGAAGTAGGGCCCGAGACGAAGCGATAAGAAGTTACATAATCGACCGGAGGTGAGCATCAGACCAGATGCTTGGGGCAACTACCATACAAACAGCAGGCCTAAACAACAAGAAGACCAGACAACTAGGCGTCAATCTTAACCAGCAGATGCCGATTTCCCACGAAAGTCAGACACTGACGGGTCTAGAAAATATCGTTGCATCAGTAGCCAAGTCGAAAGCGCAGTAACGCGCTAGGTTTAAACCAAGAGCAGGTAAGGTATCTATTCTCGAGTGTGTTGCCTATTAAATGCAACTATTTTGTGCCGAACATGAAATGTAAACCTTAAGTTAGGTAATCTATTTTCGAGTGTTTTGTGTATTAAGTGATAGTTATTTTGTGCCGAACATAAGCTTAGTTTAGGTAAGCTATTTTAGAAAGTTCTGTGTATTACGTTTAGTTAGTTTGTGCCGAACATACGGTGTAAGCCTTAGAGGCAATGCGGCAGGAGGTCGACGCCTGGAAGTCATGACCCAGGCGGGCCCACCTCCCCTAGAGTGTCAAGAAGCTAAAGGGTCGAAACACTTGCTCGACGGGGGTCTTCTTCTGATGATCAGATTGCCTCCTGCTGCGAAGCTCTGTACAAAGAGTTTCCTACTACTTTTATATGGTTAGTCCATTGACAGTCGGGACAAAGACCGGCGGACATCTGGAAAGACAGATGACACTGGGAAAGACCAGGACCAACGGCTGACCGGGCCGGCACCCCGCCAGCTGAAACTACTAGCTATAAGAACGAAACCTAATAAATGCCCCCAAGATTCACCGAAAGGGGGGGAGAATGATGAGTCACACAGCGATTCTACGGAGACGACAAGGACCGACCAACGGATTTTGATCCCAGAACAAAGGCTGGAACACCAGTGTAGCTGTGGTAGGAAATTCTCAACACAGAAGGACATGAAAATACACAGAACGAAGAAGAGGTGTGGGAATACAGCATCAGTAGCTCAACAGCGCACTGTCTCGGCAGATAAGACGTCAGAAGATCTCAGTCAGGAGTCAATCCACAGAACTGAGAATATTCAAGTTGAGCTGTCTGATGATGAATTCGCTCACCTCTTGGACGGGAAGAGAGAGAAGATCAAGTTTGCACCCGCCTGCAACACAGTAGTCTGGGAGAAGTTAGACAAGTCACTAGCAGAAGCCATAGACCACCACCTTAAACGGCTGAACTTGTCCCAGAAGCTTGAAAGCATAGGCGAAGTGGTCTATTATTATTGCATCAAGGAGTTAGGCTTAGGCACGAAGGAAGTAAGGACGAGCACGAAACCACAAAAAAGCAGACGACAGAAACAAATAGAAGAGATTAGAAGGCAGAAAAACCATGCTAGGAAACAATTCAAGAAAGCTACAGAAGCAGAGAAGGAAGCACTGCATCAGGTATGGCAGCATCTAAAATCAAAACATAAGGCACTGGGTAGAGCAGAAAGATTGTATCGGAAAAGGAAAGCAACCAAGAGGGCCAGGGAAACGTTCTTCAAAGATCCGTTCAAGTTTGCAAAGGAGCTATTTGAACCACCAAGATCTGGAACATTAAAAATCAGCAAGGAGGAGCTAGAGAAACATCTAAGAGATACCTATTCGGGCAGCCAGAGAGACGAACCGCTGAAGTCAATGACAGGAATCATGTGGCCGAGCGAACCGGGCACCCCATTCAATGATAGGCCGCCGACGTTAAAAGAAGTTATAGATGTTGTTCACAGAGCCCGCAACAACTCGGCCCCAGGTCCAAATGGCGTTCCATATCTGGTTTACAAAAGATGCCCAGAGGTACTGAAGCGACTGCACCGGCTGCTCAGGAGTGCATGGAAGAGGCAGATTGTAAGCCAGGAGTGGAAGAAGGCCAATGGCGTGTACATTCCAAAGGAACTGAACTCAAATGAGATTGCGCAGTTCAGACCAATCTCCCTACTGAATGTGGAAGGGAAAGTATTCTTCTCTGTAATGGCAAAGAGACTCACCTCGTACCTCGTGGAGAACGGGTACATAGATACTGCCATACAGAAGGGAGGAGTCCCTGGTGTCCCCGGATGCTTGGAGCACGCGACAATGATATGGGACGCGATACAGAGAGCAAAAACCGAGAAGCTAGATCTAGACGTCATATGGCTAGATCTTGCAAACGCATATGGATCAGTCCCACATCAGATGATTTGGCAGGCTCTCCGAATGTACCATGTACCCCAGAGTGTGACCGCCATGCTCAGACTGTATTTTACCGGCTTCACTGTGCGTTTCTCCACACAGGAATACACGACCGACTGGATAGAATTGCAAGTCGGCATTGCGATGGGATGTACAATTTCGCCCATACTCTTCGTGATGGCGATGCAGATAATATTGAGAGCAGCAGAAGGAGTTGGAAAACGACCAGACTTGGGAGGTGGATACCACATGCCACCACTTAGAGCATTTATGGATGACACCACCGTCCTAGCATCAGAAGAGAGCCACGCCCGCAGGATGCTTGAACGCCTGGACGAACTCATCGTGTGGTGCCGGATGAGCTTCAAACCAAAGAAGTCACGAAGCCTATCCATCAGACGAGGGAAGACCAAGCAAGTTACATTCAATGTGGCGAAACAGAGGATTCCAACCGTCTGCGAGGAGCCAATAAAGAGCCTTGGCAGAGTGTATGACGCCTCATTGAAAGACACGAAAGCAGTCCAGAGAGTAAGAGAGATGGCAGAGCAAGGGCTACATATCATCGACCGGAGTAGACTTTTAGGAAAGTTTAAGATCTGGTGCCTCCAGTTTATGTTGATACCCAAACTGCTATGGCCTCTTCTGATATATGAGATCAGCTCAAGTACGGTGGAAGCGATGGAGAGCAAGATTAGCAAGTACACGCGGAAATGGCTGGGAGTACCACCGGGACTGACGGATGTTGCGCTGTACTGTAAGAAAGCCAAGCTGGTCCTTCCGTTCAAGTCAGTCCTAGAGGAATATAAAGCCGGCAAGGCCAGATTGGCAGTTATGCTGCAAAGCTCGTCAGACGAAACTGTCCGAACAGTGGAACCCACAGTGAAGACCGGTCGGAAGTGGCAGGCGTGTGCAGCAGTACGCGAAGCACGTGAGAGTCTCCAGCTAAAGGAAGTAATGGGCTACACGCAGACCAACAGGCGTGGATTTGGTCATGGAGACATCCAATGGTGGTCAAAGGCATCAAATAGACAACGAAGGGACATGGTAGTCAGGGAGATCAGAGATGTCGAGGAGAACAAGCGTGTACAAAAGGCAGCACAACAAGTGCAGCAAGGCCACATGGGAGATGGCTTTGCAGAGGACACTAACATGGAATGACATGTGGCATATGGCACCGCTGCGGCTCAGCTACATAATCAGATCTATGTATGACCTTCTACCATCAGCCTGCAACCTTGTGAAGTGGGGGAAGACAGATGACAATCGATGTCCTCTTTGCGGAGGAAGACAGACGATGGAGCATGTTCTTTCCTCATGCAAGACAGCACTAGGCCAAGGGCGGTACACATGGCGACACAACAGAGTGCTGCATGAACTGGCTGCCACCGTGGATGGGGCGCGGATGAAGGCCAACAATAAAGTTCGACCTGCTACGACTAACACCTACTTTTTGAGAGCGGGACAGGCTGCACGCCCCAAGCAGAACCACTGGAACGACTTCACTATCCTGGACATAGCTAACGATTGGGAGATGGCGGTTGACCTCCCAGGGCGAGGGAAGTACCCAGAGTGCATTAAGAGATCTAAAATGCGTCCAGACATTGCACTCTACACGTCAAATATGACCCATGTCATTTTAATAGAACTCACAGTGCCATTTGAATCCAGGATAGAGGAACAGCATATATTCAAACTATCTAAATACAAGGATCTCGCCACCGAGCTGAGAAAGCAGGGAGTACAGAGTAGAGTGTTTTCGGTGGTGGTTAGTGCCAGAGGACTCACAACCCCATCCCTCTACGACCTCTTAAAAATGCTAGGAATTAAGGGAGGGATGCGGTCAAGAACAATGAAGACTATTGCTGAGTCAGCAGAAAGAGCGTCGTGCTGACTGTGGCAGAATCGAGACAGACCAACAGTTAAATAATATTATGTCCAGACCAGACGGATCGGGCGACTATTTTACACCTTGACCACTTATTGCTCCCACATAAGTCAACAGAGTAGGGAGGATTGAAGTAGGGCCCGAGACGAAGCGATAAGAAGTTACATAATCGACCGGAGGTGAGCATCAGACCAGATGCTTGGGGCAACTACCATACAAACAGCAGGCCTAAACAACAAGAAGACCAGACAACTAGGCGTCAATCTTAACCAGCAGATGCCGATTTCCCACGAAAGTCAGACACTGACGGGTCTAGAAAATATCGTTGCATCAGTAGCCAAGTCGAAAGCGCAGTAACGCGCTAGGTTTAAACCAAGAGCAGGTAAGGTATCTATTCTCGAGTGTGTTGCCTATTAAATGCAACTATTTTGTGCCGAACATGAAATGTAAACCTTAAGTTAGGTAATCTATTTTCGAGTGTTTTGTGTATTAAGTGATAGTTATTTTGTGCCGAACATAAGCTTAGTTTAGGTAAGCTATTTTAGAAAGTTCTGTGTATTACGTTTAGTTAGTTTGTGCCGAACATACGGTGTAAGCCTTAGAGGCAATGCGGCAGGAGGTCGACGCCTGGAAGTCATGACCCAGGCGGGCCCACCTCCCCTAGAGTGTCAAGAAGCTAAAGGGTCGAAACACTTGCTCGACGGGGGTCTTCTTCTGATGATCAGATTGCCTCCTGCTGCGAAGCTCTGTACAAAGAGTTTCCTACTACTTGTCCCTCTCTATCTACTTGTTTCTCTGTGTTGCTCTTTATCTACTCGTTTCTCTGTGTCCCACTTAATTTACTTGTCCCTCTCTATCTACTTGTTTCTCTGTGTTGCTTTTTATCTACTCGTTTCTCTGTGTCCCACTTAATTTACTTGTCCCTCTCTATCTACTTGTTTCTCTGTGTCCGTTTTTATCTTCTTGTTTCTGTGTCCCACTTAATTTACTTGTCCCTCTCTATCTACTTGTTTCTCTGTGTTGCTTTTTATCTACTCGTTTCTCTGTGTCCCACTTAATTTACTTGTCCCTCTCTATCTACTTGTTTCTCTGTGTCCGTTTTTATCTTCTTGTTTCTGTGTCCCACTTAATTTACTTGTCCCTCTCTATCTACTTGTTTCTCTGTGTCCGTTTTTATCTTCTTGTTTCTGTGTCCCACTTAATTTACTTGTCCCTCTCTATCTAATTGTTTCTCTGTGTCTGTTTTTATCTTCTTGTTTCTGTGTCCCACTTAATTTACTTGTTTCTCTGTGTTGCTCTTTATCTACTCGTTTCTTGTGTCCCACTTAATCTACTCGTCCCTCTGTATCTACATGTTTCTGGGTGCCCCTATACTTGTTTTTCTGTGGCCCGTTTCATCTATTTATTTCTCTGTGTCCCATTTTATCTACTTGTTTCTCTGTGTCCGTTTTTATCTACTCGCTTCTATGTGTCCCTCCTAATCTACTTGTCCCTCTGTTTCTACTTGTTTCTCGATGTCCCTCTGTATCTACTTTTTTCGGTGTGTTCCTATGTATTTGCTTGTTTCTCTGTGTCCCGTTTTATCTACTTTTTTCTGTGTGTCTCTCTGTATCTACTTTTATTTCTGTGTGTCTCTCTATATCTACTTGTTTCAGTGTGTCCGTTTTTATCTACTCGTTTCTATGTGTCCCTCCTAATCTACTTGTCCCTTTGTATCTACTTTTTTTGTGTGTTCCTATGTATTTGCTTGTTTCTCTGTGTCCCTTCATATCTTCTTTTTTCTCTGTGTCCCTTTTTATCTACTTTTTTTTCTGTGTGTCTTTTTGTATCTACTTTTTTTTCTGTGTGTCCCTCTGTGTCTACTTTTTTCTGTGTGTGTCTCTGTATCTACTTTTTTCTGTGTGTGTCTCTGTATCTACTTGTTTCTGTGTGTCCCTCTGTGTCAACATTTCTTTGTCCCTCTGTATCTACTTGTTTCTGTGTGTCCATCTGTGTCAACATTTCTTTGTCCCTCAGTATCTACTTGTTTCTGTGTGTCCCTCTGTGTCAACATTTCTTTGTCCCTCTGTATCTACTTGTTTCTGTGTGTCCCTCTGTGTCAACATTTCTTTGTCCCTCTGTATCTACTTGTTTCTGTGTGTCCCTCTGTGTCAACATTTCTTTGTCCCTCTGTATCTACTTTTCTCTGAGTGTCTCTCGGTATCTACTTTTTTCTGTGTGTGTCTCTGCGTCAACATGTTATGTGTGTTCCTCTCTATCTACTTTTCTCTGTGTGTCCCTCTGTGTGAACCCTCCGTTTTCTGTGACCCTCTGTGTCTACTTTATGTATGTCCCTCTGCTTTTCTTTCTGTGTCTCTCTTATCTACTTGTGTCTATTTCCCTCTATCTTTCTTTCTGCCTGCCGGTCTGTCAGTTGTCTAGCTCGACTAGTCCAACCATCTAATCTATCTGTATGTATGTCCGTCCATCTGTCTGCCTGACTGCCTGTGTGCATGACATTAATCGATCGTTCTTTACTTTAACGGTACTCAACCCTACTCCACCACTCCGTCCATAACTTTACACCTTATCGTATCTTATTTTATATTACAGCTCCATCTCTTACTGTGCATGTGTATTTCTTATTGCAACAAATTGCATCCGAGCTAGCAGACATTTGATATTGATTACTCTACAGATATATTTTGAACTACAGATGGATAATAGATCTTGCCTTTCTTCACACGCGGCGCAGAAATGTTTGTTTATATTTCCTATTTATAGTAGTATCTTCATTGCATAGTAACACTCCGATCTCTTACAGCACAGTGCACATGCTTGATAACACAGGCTAGGTTTTATAGACATAATATAATGGAAATACTTACAATACTTACAAGCGGAGCTTACAGGAAGTGGTATTGAAGATTAATTTGCAATAATAGATGACGTCGAGAGAAAAGAAAGAACTACGATGGTTGTATGGTAAGGTAGCATCAAGAAAAATACAGGCATGTCGCGAAGGTGCCGTTATTTTCGTCTTCTTCATCTCATAATACCAGGGGTCGTTTGGGGCACCACTGACAGACTTAGTTAACTTGGGGGTTGCTGGGGCACCACTTGATAGACTTAGTCAACCTTGGGGTTGTTGGGGCACCACTTGACAGACTTAGTTAACTTGGGGGTTGTTGGGGCACCACTTGATAGACTTAGTCAACCTGGGGGTTGTTGGGGCACCACTGGCAGACTTAGTTAACTTGGGGTTGTTGGGGCACCACTTGATAGACTTAGTCAACCTTGGGGTTGTTGGGGCACCACTTGATAGACTTAGTCAACCTTGGGGTTGTTGGGGCACCACTTGACAGACTTAGTCAACCTTGGGGTTGTTGGGGCACCACTTGATAGACTTAGTCAACCTTGGGGTTGTTGGGGCACCACTTGATAGACTTAGTCAACCTTGGGGTTGTTGGGACACCACTTGATAGACTTAGCCAACCTTGGGGTTGTTGGGGCACCACTTGATAGACTTAGTCAACCTTGGGGTTGTTGGGGCACCACTTGATAGACTTAGTCAACCTTGGGGTTGTTGGGGCACCACTGACAGACTTAGTCAACCTGGGGGTTGTTGGGGCACCACTTGACAGACTTAGTCAACCTTGGGGTTGTTGGGGCACCACTTGATAGACTTAGTCAACCTTGGGGTTGTTGGGGCACCACTGACAGACTTAGTCAACCTGGGGGTTGTTGGGGCACCACTTGATAGACTTAGTCAACCTTGGGGTTGTTGGGGCACCACTGACAGACTTAGTCAACCTGGGGGTTGTTGGGGCACCACTGGCAGACTTAGTTAACTTGGGGGTTGTTGGGGCACCCCTGACAGACTTAGTCAACCTTGGAGTTGTTGGGGCACCACTTGACAGACTTAGTCAACCTGGGGGTCATTTGGGGCAACACTGGCAGACTTAGTTAACCTGGGGGGTCATTTGGGGCAACACTGGCAGACTTAGTCAACCTGGGGGTTGTTGGGGCACCCCTGACAGACTTAGTCAACCTGGGGGTCTTGCTAAGTTTTGTTGTATCGTATACATTTGTGTTGAGTTATGGTCTTCTATATTAATATTACTGAATTATGGATAGCAGTTGGTGTAATGTATTAATTTTTGCTGAATTTTGATCTGTTGTATTAATTTATTTGCTAATACTAACCTATTAAATTCATGTCTAGACTATTAAGTTCTCTTGAATTATTATTTTTGATTCATTGTGATATAAATCCTAATATACTGGATCGTTTTAGACTGCAAATTTGGTCTTTCTAAGTTCTTTTATATTCTTATAACATTCTGATCTACAGAGTATTATTCTACTGAAGACTAATCTATTAATTTTCTTTATCCATAAATAATGAAATACTGGATTTTGGTCCACTTTATCTTACAGAGGTATTGACGTACAGCTCTTGTTATTTTCTATAACAAAAATGTCCTCACTAACGTTATTGATTTTTCTTGTTTTAATTATGAGAGTTCTACCTCTTTTTTGAAAAAAAAAGTACACTCAGTCGGAACAATAAATATCATTGATTCATGGCAGCAGAACAGCAAATGGAAACTCTGTTCTTTGTGAACATGTTTTGTCTTTGGAACAGTTATCACTGTCACCTGACAGTGTTCATTAGCATTCAAGACATGAAGTCCTAAACGCAAAGCCCGATCTCAGCAACACTGTCGACGGTTCAGAGAGTAAGTTAAGAGACGTTGGTTAATTGTTGTAAAGATTGTAGGATTTTTATGTTTAAATTTAGCACAAAGTAGAAAAGTCAAGAGCCCCCGTCACGCCAAGTGGCGTATAGGGAATATGATGTTAGTGACCATAAATTTTACAGACCTTCAGCACATGATTTTTGGGTGAATGTGGTCAGTATTACGCCTGTGCCGCTTTACTTTCCCAGAAAAATACGGTACCCATTAAAGGCTGGGTGAACCGGAAGCCGTCGGTTGGGATCGAACCCTACCTCTTGTCCTTTGTAGTCCAGTTCACTAACCACTGTGCTATCGAGCACCAAATTTAGCACAGGTAGCAGTATATTACCAACTCATTTTTTTCATTTTAAAAGCCGGGAGTTCTTTAACGTGCTCAACTTGAACACATGATCTCCTTTTTTTATTCTTCGTTTTCGATAGGACTTATCACTCTATTTCATCTACTTTGAGACATCGTTGGATCACTGGAAATATTTTATTTGCTACTTAATGTGGGATCACTGGAGGAAAAATAACCACTATCGAAATGAAAGGTCTTAGTTCACTACAGGAAAGAGCCTGAAAGATAAGTTCAGAGGTGAAGAACTGAGTAAAAGAGCTAGGAACAATGCCCTCCTTTGAACTCATTAAAAAACAACAGGAAAATGGGTTGACCACGTAATAAAACACAATGATCAAAATACAACACATCATGCCTTCAATAAACGCAGCGAGAACATCAGACTCAAGGGACGATCGACCACGAGAAAGATGGATTGATTGAATATTTGAAACACGGAAATATAACAGCAGCAAAGGCCAACAGAAGAGCAAAATACCGCAAACAATATACGGTGTAGTTGCAAACATAACATTAACAAAATACGCTAACAGGTAAATGAAGAAAAAATGCAGAAAGGGAATATTGATTGCAAAATAAAAATGTTCTTTTTGTTGGACAAACATCTTAACCTCAGCTTTACATAAACCTTTTGTCAACATGCAATTTAGATCTTGACCCTTTCAGCACCTCTAGACGACCCTTTCAGCACCTCTAGACGACCCTTTCAGCACCTCTAGACGACGCATAGAACTCTTAAGTACTTTCACCTTCCATCTTTATTCTGAATGAAATGTTTGATCTTCTTCTTGAGTCTACGCCTGCCAACTTTGCTTCTCTTATCAATGTTATTTTCGGTCTCTCTATAGGTCTTCCTCATGTTTTTAGCCTGATGTTTCCCATATAAGAGCATGTTTTGAAATTCGTCTGTTATCTCTTCTAAACACATGTTCTCCATTTTCTCTTCCTAATTGTAGATGAGATCGTTGGGTGCATGACCATTTCTCTTATATCTGTATCAATCCTGATTATATTATTTAAATTAACATGTAATAATATGCACAAAATGCGCCTGCAAGTAGGAAATAATTCAAGCTTTGTTTTCCTTTTTTTTTTCATTTTAAACCAAATAGACCGAAAACATAATACATTTTATTTTAAACATTTGTCAACCACGTTGTATTCATCTGTGAATTGACTTATTGAATTTGGACTACGAGAAATGTTTTCCTGAAGTAGCGAGTTTCAGATATGACGTTTAATATACACCTTATTAAGGTTTGTCAAAAGATTGAATTATTGATGGACACCCTGTGGATGGACAAATATCGCGTAAATTAGACGAGGTCTGCTAGAACTGTGGGATGCATGAGAGAGAAGGGCATAACTAGTGCATGCGATGACAGATCGTTATCTTCACATGGTGTAATGATACACGGATGATTTATTTGGCAGGATAATTGATGGCTTTATCAGTATGCCTGATTGATTTGTTGATTGATTGATTGGTTTGATAAATTGATAGGTGAATGAGCCGGTTGACATTGATGATGACTCATATATAGCATATATAATTTATACACACAAACTTATATATGTGGAAAACAAAATGGAACAACCAAGATATAGAGGTAGACCACGAAGATGATGGATTGATGGAATTTATGACATAATAAAACAATACAATATCACTATGTACCAAACCACAGAAAAGTGTCCTTGATAGAAAACACATCATGTGATGTATCGTGGATACATATGGTATGTTGTGATAGTAGATCAGTTTATTTAAAATTAAATTATACATATTTAAGCTCATTCTTTATAATGCACAATGCCGATAGCTTTGATTTATATTAAATGTTTCTTTATATGTGCTAAAACTAGCTATCCTGTCCCGTAGAAAGAGACGTCCAAATGCTTTAATTCATTAGCCGCCACATTTTTTTCCGCAAAACTATTTCACCTTCGGAGAATGTAGCTATAAGATATTTGAACAGTTATCTGTGTATGTTATATCATGTCATTCTATACCAGTACTCAATTTCTTCGTTGGAACTAATTAGTCAGTTATATATATATATATATATATATATATATATATATATATATATATATATATATATATATATATATAGCACCGTTTGCTCTGATGTTATTTTTTTTATTTTAGAGAACTACTGAACGTTGTCTTTGCTTTTCTTATTCGGCTGCAAAATTAATTGCCTGAGGGAACAAGTTAATTTAACATAATTACCATATTACTGCCTGTGGAGTGCGTGCACGAATCTAAAATTAACACTACATACCTTCGACCTGGCCTTTTTCATGGCAGTCACCATGCACATGCGCGTTGAAGACATGCGCGTTGAAGACATGCGCAACCAGGTACAAAATGCATGTCTTCAGGTCGTTTAAAGTGTCAATATAGTTAGATATTGAATTGTATTTTTGACTCAGCCCATCTTGACTTTATTAGTGCGGCTTGTAACCTTTTGGTCTATTTTGTTGATCTCTTAACAATCATCCAGGCAGTAGCAAGAATCTATATCGTTGATCTATTTTGTAATGTGATTGTACCTGTTTTTTTTTTTCTTTTCTGTAGGTTATCAAACATTAGCTGCAAGCAATATTTTCTCCAAACGATGAAGTTTTAAAACAACTAAAAATAAACAAGAGAACTACTAAATACAATTAAGACAAAACAAATGAAATTTTGGGGGCACGTTAAAAGACACAACAGCCTACTAAAAGTAATATTGGAAGGGAAAATACAAGGTAAAAGAGGCAGAGGTAGACCAAGACTAACATGGACGAGTAACATCAAAAGTGGACAAGTTAATCTATGACAGCCTGCACCATCAAAGCAAGAAACAAGAGTGGAATGGCGATCCATGGTAGCCAACCTTCGTTGCGGAGACGGCACTCGATGATGATGATGAACGTTTTCTCCTACATTACTAGAGTCATTAGTTAGCCCTTTTTTGGGTTGCTCCAAGATACTGTAAATAATGTGACGTTCATGGTGAGATGAGATATCTGAGAAAAGCATCTGGAGTGATAGAATGTCAGAAATTATAATATAAGAGATGTAGTAGGCATTGAACCAATCATTAACTATATTCAGAAACAACAAATAAAATGGTTTGCCCATATAGATAGAATACTGTGCAATTTCTTAACATACAAGGCATATATCAGCCGCGATAGCTCAGTGGTTAGTGAACTGGACTACAAAGTACAAGGGGTAGGGTTCGATCCCAATCGACGGCTTCCGGTTTCACCCAGCCTTAAATGGGTACCGGATTTTTTTCTGGGAAAGTGAAGCGGCACGGGCGTAATACCGACCACATTACCCCAAAAATCATGTGCCGAAGGTCTGTAAAATGTATGATCACTAACACCATATTCCCTATACGCCACTTGGCGTGACGGGGATACTTTACTTTTTTTTTTTAAGTCATATATTAAAAGAGGAGAAGAGAAATGAGCAAGAGGCATACCCAGAGTAAAATGTACAGACAACATCAAGGAAACATTACAACAACATCGTCATCGAGAACACGTTCTTAAAATATCCCCACCACAATGTGACTGCTGTCTGAACATGTTCATTAAATATAACGTTACAACTACATTAAAATATCCCCACCACAATGTGACTGCTGTCTGAACATGTTCATTAAATATAACGTTACAACTACATTAAAATATCCCCACCACAATGTGACTGCTGTCTGAACATGTTCATTAAATATAACGTTACAACTACATTAAAATATCCCCACCACAATGTGACTGCTGTCTGAACATGTTCATTAAATATAACGTTAGAGCTACATTAAAATATCCCCACCACAATGTGACTGCTGTCTGAACATGTTCATTAAATATAACGTTACAGCTACATTAAAATATCCCAACCACAATGTGACTGCTGTCTGAACATGTTCATTAAATATAACGTTACAGCTACATTATTTGACTAGTGCAGTCGCCAGAAGGGCTAGAACCAGAACTTGTTATATCATTCGATACCGGAATAGGCGCAAGATGAAGTGAAGAAAGAAAGAGTTCACGATGAGTCTTCAAGTGATGGCTTCAATGCACTGGTAAACATGTGGACATCCAAAGATATTTAGTATAATACAAAAAAATTAAAATGTTCAACTCCAGTGTTAAATCAGTCCTATTATATGGTTGTAAAGTGTGGAGAATAACAAAAATGATAGTTACAAAGATGCAAACTTTCATAAATGGATGCTTTTGCAGAATAAAAAATGTAAGTTTGTGGAGAAAATCATTAGCTTAGAACTAGAGGTAAATTCCAGCCAAACAGCAGATGAGTGGATACAACAAAGACGATTAAGGTTGATAGGACACATACTGTAGAAGCCACCTGAGAGTATTGTATAACCCCAATTGGAGGAGACAAATGTGAAGGCCAAAATATGCTTGAAGAAGACAGGTGGAGGCAGAGGCGAAGATGACAGGGAAGATAATGGCGGGATTTCAAGAGAATGGTAGAAAAAAAAACAGGACGGCATGGAAAATGTTTGTTGAAGACCAACGCCGCAGGGAGTAAAAAGGAAGAAAAAAGAAGAAGTATAGTCCATGATTCTGCTTTCTCACCATCAGTATCCTGATGATATTACGAGCTCTCCACTGTACTTATGTACCTAAATGTCCACAGCCAAATTTTTGTCACTTCTTGAGCCTCTGCGACGACTTTTAGTTAGTTACTAGAAAAGCAAAGTCAGTTTCCTGCCTCTTCTCTACGTAATTCCTCCTCTTTGTTTCATTCCTTCCTCCCACATATTCTACACCTCAAACGTCTTAAGTTAGCATTTTGCTTAATACAGACAGATCCGGTTGTTTCCTCTATTAACGCATACCAGACTCCTAGAATAGAATGTGTAAGTTTGTGAGTTATTACATTCCTCGTTTATCCGCACATCCCGAAATGTTGCACTTGTCGTTTAATCCAGATATCTTTAAATGCTAATTCTAAAAACGTCTACAGATTTATTACCTTGGTTCCAGGAGGATTATATTTTACTTTTAAGATATAAGAATTTGTAACTGCTTAATCAATCTTTGGTATTGGAGAAAGGATAAAGCTTTATTTAGTGTTGTGTACGGCTGATCCTGGGAGCCGCGATAGCTCAGTGGTTAGTGAACTGGACTACAAAGGACATGGGGGAGGGTTCGATCCCAACCGACGGCTTCCGGGTTCACCCATCCTTAAATGGGTACCGGATTTTTTTCTGGGAAAGTAAAGCAGCACGGGCGTAATACCGACCACATTACCCCAAAAATCATGTGCTGAAGGTATGTAAAATGTATGGTCACTAACACCATATTTCCCTATACGCCACTTGGCATGACGGAGGTACTTTACTACTTACAGCTGATCCTGACATAGGGAAGTGAATCATGTACAGTGCACAACAAACAAGATAGTCATTGGCATATAAAACATTCCTGAGACTTCTGGTCAATTTGGCGGATAGGCAACAGGAATCGTTGAGGCGCTGTCTTAAAAGTGTTCCTTGTTGCAGTTCCTTCATATTTCAACCCCGGCTTGCTGCAGGAGCTACTGTGTTTAGTACTCTGTGCACAGCGTGAGCTGCACTTCTCATCCGGATGGTGTTTCGATATTCCGTCTGCTTACGATGAATGATGATATCGTACCACGAAGGACAGTTCAGCTGCGTTCACTTTCGGTGCTGATACGCCTTATATCTTTTGGCGTGTGTTGTGTTTGCTATGATGAGGACTGCAGCTGCCTTTTTTTGTTTGGATATTCAATGAGATGTTAATTAGGATGGTTACACTGGCACAGGTAGTTGAGCGAGCAATTATGGATTTTCATTCGTTTGCAGTGATACCCGGGCCTTGGACTAACTGTAACATTCCCGACATTCTCTACCTCAAATAGCGACCCACAAGAGACAGCGTTTAATTTTTTAAGCAAAACATAGTCTGGATCATTGTTTTAAAAAAGGGACGAGAGGAAATGCTTTTTTTTTAAATAAAACATTTCTGTGAGACTTAATAGAAAAAAGACTTTTACAAACGTTTACAATAATAATAAATAATAATAATAATAATGTTTTTTTTTTTTATATTTTAGTCGGAATAGTTTCGAACCCGCTCTGGTCACGTTTTAGAATTTGAATAGTCCCGGAGATAAATATTTTATAACTGGGGTATAGAATGTTGATGTTGGTTCTTACGTCTCGTGTTATGGATCTTGACAATGATAGTACAAATGTGAGTACACCAGAGCCTCAGAGGCTCTCTCTCTCTCTTTCTCTCTCTCTATCTCTCTCTCTCTCTCTCTCTCTATATATATATATATATATATATATATATATATATACTTCAATTTTTAGTTTTATGTAATGAGATAATATTAGAGCTCCGATATACTTTTCTTTAGAAAAATAACACTGATGATGATAATAATAATAATACATTTGGCAGAACTTGGAACAATTTTCTGTGACGGTTCTAAGATACTATCATCATGGCAAATCACATGTCCTGCTTTAAAAAAAATACTGCCACGTCGCCATTTTTTATAAAATGTATATATAAATTATTTTTTTGTTTTTTTGTTATTATTAGTATTATTATTTTTTGCGTTTGCCACCTTTCACCTCTGGCGAAGTTCCTAGAGGCTAGGAACTGAATTTTGCGTGTTAATCTGTTTTTGCTCGCAAGGGGTCGCAGTCCCTCGCCGCACAGGGCAGATATAACTCTGTTTTCGGAGGTACTCATACTTTTTTTTCGGTCGATGAGTAATTGACATTTCAAGCTGGGCCCCGCTGCTGAGACCAGGGGTGGTTGCCGCAGAGAGAAATTACAAATAAAAATCGAAACTGCTGCAGCCAGGATTTGAACTCACAACCACTCTAGTTTATCCTGACAACCCGTCATCCACTTATTAAGTTTAATTTGTCAATAATTTATAAATACGTGAGGCCGGATAGCAAATAGCCTCTCCAAATCTCTTCTCTGTTTTATCATCATCTACTGTGGCAAAATAACCAAACCAACAAATACCGCAGTCAACCCCTAACCTGCAACACAAAAGTGCATCCACCAGTGCAAAGAAACATTGTATTCCGACTCATACAAATTATTAACATTCTAACACATAGTTCCTGTATGGTGCAGAAACATGGACATTAGACAAGAAAACAGAACAGAAAATTGAAGCCTTTGAAATGTGGATTTATAGAAGAATAAGTAGAATTGGATGGAAACAAAAGATAACAAACGATGAAGTTTTAAAACAACTAAAAATAGCAAGAGAACTACTAAATACAATTAAGACAAGACAAATGACATTTTTGGGGCATGTTAAAAGACACAACACCCTACTAAAAGTAATATTGGAAGGGAAAATACAAGGTAAAAGAGGCAGAGGCAGACCAAGACTAACATGGACGAGTAACCTCAAAAGATGGACAAGCCAATCTTTGTCAGCCTGCACCATCAAAGCAAGAAACAGAGTAGAATGGCGATCCATGGTAGCCAACCTTCGTTGCGGAGAAGGCACACGATGATGATGATGAACACATAGTTACTAACATGAAACTCAGTCAGAAAAGGGATTTATCATCGCAACATTGACATGTAGCAAAGCAAGTAACAAGCAAAGAAAACCAAATGAGACTCAAGGAATCAGCCAGCTTTCTATTTCTTCACCTCTCCTGCACAATTCGTGCGTCGAAGAAGATACAAAATTCTCATCCTTTTGGTGGATGCGCTTTACTTATTGTCAACTGATGCTGTTGTAACGTTTATTTGCTGTTGTCTGTCCATCCTACTCTAGGTCTACCCCTTTTTCTTCTCCCTTCTCCTCTTTTAATATATGCTTTGAATTGTAAGGAACCACGCGACATTCTTTATAGTTGGACATTCCGGTTTCATTGTTGTTATTGTATGGACCGCAGGATTGATACAATGTCGTTTATTTCTCTTATGTCATTTCCGATTGTGCCTTCTCTGGTCACTCCAACAAGTGCTTATCTCAGACATCGGATCTCTGTGCTGACAAGCGTTCTTTCATACTTAGACGTCAGTGACCATGTTTGGCATCCGTAGCATAATGTTGGAATGATATACTCTGTATAAGATGTTTCCTGGTGGTACTAAGTATTGCTTTGTGTTAAAGTAATAATAATAGGTACATAATCAATAACCTTAAAGTACCTGTACATAAAGGGTAACAAATAAGTTATTTACCATTTTAGAAAATACTAAGTGACGTCATACCGCACATGGTATACACCAGATTA